>CM064502.1:44897281-45149781 GCA_032716605.1 Paralithodes platypus
TCCACCACTCCTGTTCGTATTGTGTATGACTGCTCTGCTAAATCCAGTGATCGCTCCTATAGCCTGAATGATTGTCTGTACACGGGTCCGTCCCTGGTCTCTGATCTAGCGCAAATTATGTTGCGCTTTAGATGTCATAAGTTTGCATGGGTCGTCGATATTGAGAAGGCCTTCCTGATGCTTCAACTCCATCGTGAAGACAGGGACTCGACAAGATTTTTATGGCCACGGGACCCAATGGATCTAGATTCAGAGTATCTGGTCTACAGGTTCAGAGTCGTCTTATTCGGGGCGACCTGTTCCCAGTTCCTTCTCAACGCTACTATCTTGCGTCATCTTGAGGAGGCTGGACTAGATCCTGACTTCAAGAATGAGATCAAGCAGGGGATCTATGTGGACAATCTTCAAGGCACCGGAGACAATGAAGATTTATTGCTCAAGAGATGCTGGGAGATCCGCGATATACTTGCCAAGGCTCATTTATACTTAAGAGAATGGGCCACTAATAGTGATCTTTTGAAAGGTCAATTTGCTTCTGACGGTGTAGCTACTGAGAATAGTGAGGTGAAGATTTTAGGCCACAAATGGGACACTACCACAGATTGTATATCCTTCTGTCACACCCCATGCGGCAGTGAGCTTATGACCAAGCGAAACTGCTTAAGCTTGTCAGCGAGGTTGTTTGATCCCCTAGGTTTTTTGCTGCCTGTATCAATCCGTGCTCGTATGTTTTTACAGCAACTGTGGCGGCTAGAACTAGATTGGGACACGCCCCTCCCGACTGAGTTACAAGATACTTGGCGGTTGATTCGGTCAGACCTTTCCACATGTTGCAAGGTCCAACTTAATCGTCAGGTTATTAGTGGTCAACAAGTGGATCTACATGCCTTTTCTGATGCTAGTAATAGTGCGTATGGTACTGCCATATACATATGCAATGGTAGTGAGGCGACCCTGGCTATAGCGAAGGCCAAAGTAGCCCCTATAAAGAAGATTACAGTTCCTAAATTAGAACTTACTGCATTGCTTCTGTCTGCTCGTCTAATAAAGTTTACACTGGGTGCTTATGCAGACATACTACAGATTAATAACGTCTATGTCTGGAGCGACAGTCAAATAGTGCTTTCATGGGTACACAGCCAGAAAGTGTTACCTGTTTATGTTTCTAATCGCACTGATGAGATTCATAACTTCGTTCCTACAGCTACATTTCGCTATGTGAGCACCAGGGATAACCCCAGTGACAAAATTTCCCGGGGGATCTCGGCGCAGCAGTTTATATCGTCCTCTATTTGGTGGCATGGACCTCCATGGCTTACATCTCCAACTGAATGGCCTCAGGATTTCAGGGAATACACATCTGATCCTTCAAGTCGGCCCCAAGATGATGTGTTAAGTAGTTCGAATGTGAGTACTACACATCAGGATAACAAGTTGGTAGAGTGGGAACGTTACGGCAGCTATGATCAAGTAATACGGGTATTTGCATGGATATACCGTTTCATTAACAACATGAGAAGTCGGGCTCACGGGTCTTTCCTTAGTGAAGATTCGAAGCATATCAGACTCCATGAAATGAGATCAGCAGAAGCAAAACTAATATGTTTAGTACAAAGGGAATCTTATCCTACTGAACATCAAATCCTGAGCAAGGAGTCAAAGGCCAAACCCTCAAACTTAACCCGTTGAGCCCCGGCTAGTTATAATATTTTGTTCACCCCAGTCCCAAGCCATTTTCACTTCTTTTTTTTGTTTGCTAAAATGGAAGACAAGGATGAGAAATGAAAAAAAAAAAAAAAAAAAATCACCTCGGACATTTTTTTTTTGGGGGGGAGGGGGGGGGAGCCTCAAAAAAATTTGTTGAGCCAAAATGGAAGAGAATGGTGAGAAATGAAGAAAAAAATAAAAAAAAACTCATTTCGGTCATTTGGGGGGGGGGGGTTGAAAGTTCGTCTCCCCCGCATGACCACCCGCCCGGGAGCACTAGGGTAAAAACTGAATATGGCATTGTACGGCATACATCCTAAGGAGTGTCTCACATAAATCTCAAGCCTCTAGCTCCCATACGACCGGAGTAATGAAGGTTCAAAGTAGCGGTGAACTAAGGGTGTAAAGTATCCCCACTAAGCCCACCACCACCAGCCGCGCGGCTGTCTCGGCCCGCTCACACCTACTGGCCCGGCTCCCACACACACTACGGTACTTCCCCCTCCTATTCTCCCGCCATTTCCTACCTTACGAGCCACGTAAGTGTTTTTTATATGTCGGACGCACGTGATGAGTCGCTGGGAGTTGGTGATCAAACACTGCCGACGCATCACGTGCGACGCTGGGTCTCACTGGGTTAATGAGGCAGCTAGGATTATATATGGAAGGAGGCATAATTAAGTGTAGAGGCAGGATACAAAAGGCGGACATTATTGATTCTGCGTAATATCCTGTCCTCCTTAGCTCCTCTCATTTGATTACCAAACTGTTGATTCGCCAATGCCATCGGACCTGCCTACATTTTGGCGTAAATTATGTTCTGGCGTATATGCGACAACGTTGGTGGATCCCTAAGATGCGACAAGCAATTAAAGGGATCCACAATAGCTGTACTATATGTAAAAGAATACAGGGTAAGCCTTACTCCCCAGTTGATCTACCTCCCTTGCCTGAGTTCAGGGTACAAAGGACTGAACCATTTCAGGTAACCGGGGTAGACTACACCGGAGCGATTCATGTTAGAGAATCGCCCGGTAATATCATAAAGGTATATGCCGTCCTATTCACATGTGCGGTAACCAGAGCGATTCATATTGAATTGATTGACGACCTATCCAGTGAGGGGTTTTTGCATACTCTAAGACGCTTTGCAGGCCGCAATGGTTTCCCTCAAATTATTATGAGCGATAATGCGACTTGTTTTGTCGGGGCCTCTAAATATCTCCAGAGTTTATTGGATGACCCGCAGGTTGTGGCTACCCTCACTGGAAAGGGTTGTCAATGGAGATTTATACCAGCACGTGCACCATGGTTCGGGGCGATTTGGGAGAGAACAATCGGTATCGTCAAATCTGCCTTGAAGAAGGTATTAGGAAGGGCACTGGTGACCAGACGGGAATTGCAAACCATCTTAATAGAAATTGAGATGTCAGTCAACGACAGGCCCTTGACCTATACCTCGGCAGATGTTGATGACCTCTTACCCATTTCGCCTTCCATGATGACACGTGGACGAACCCTTAATACCTTTCCTAGATCGTCCGTAAATGACGAAGATCTGCATGACCCTACGTTCGGCAATGCTGACGCCACACGTCGTCGCTTCCAGTATGTAAACAAGGTGTCCGACGATCTATGGAAACGGTGGACCCAAGAATATTTGCTGTCTCTTCGCGAGCGTCACTCTAATAAGATCAAAGGGACGAATCGACGATGGCCTCGTATCGGGGATATCGTCCTGATTCATGATGAGCGTCCTAGGTTATTTTGGAAGCTTGGGAGGATTATCGATTTGTTCCAGGGCATTGATGGTCTTATAAGGGTTGCTAGAATACGAACTTCGACTGGGGTTACTACTCGCCCAGTCATAAGGTTATATCCCTTGGAGCAGGATGTAGAACTGCCGGATGATCCTGGCGTCTCTACTGATACCCTTCCGCGGGAGAGTGCTGGTGACAGTGCTCCTCAAGGTGGGGCAGCTGATGATGAGAAGGATGATCCTTCTCAGGCTTCAGGTGGCGCTCGTCCCAAAAGGAGGGCGGCTATGAGTTCCGTGGATCTTTGGAGATCAAAGCTCAAACAAGGTGATCTTTGACTTCGATGTCCTTTTTTTTGTTCTCTGTATATAGCTCCTGTATATCATTTTTGGTGGCGGGCAATATGTCGGGAATAGGGTAATGATCAGGTTTTGGTCCAATAGGACATTTGAATTTGGCGGTATCGTATCGCTTGTACGATTTCGGCTGGTTCTTTGTGTATTGTAGTTTATTCATAAGTTAGGTTAAATATTAACT
Organism: Paralithodes platypus; assembly: GCA_032716605.1. Taxonomy (NCBI): domain Eukaryota; kingdom Metazoa; phylum Arthropoda; class Malacostraca; order Decapoda; family Lithodidae; genus Paralithodes; species Paralithodes platypus. The sequence goes on from CM064502.1 coordinate 44,901,283, forward strand.
GTAATGTATAAATATCTACATCAGCTCTAGATGTATTATGAAACCAAGTTATGGGTTATAATTATTATGAGCCGGCAGCCATATGTAATTTCGCGAAGCGATCAGACGCCGGCCCTTTAGTCTCTCAATCAACACCATACAGCCAACATCTCCTCCCCCGGCTCTGACTCAACCCACAGTTCACCATGTGCTACAGATATTAATCTATAACAATATTAACAACAGTCCTACATCACCAGTCCTCTAAGCTAAGTTCATTGTATCGATATTGTATTATGTGAACATTCCTACATGTCATGCAATTGAATTAGCCGCGTGTGGGGGACTGGATTACACCCATCGAATACCTCATTGGTAATTATATTATAACTATTTGTTGGGATATTTCATGTACCAGTGATATGTAATTTAACCTCTCTATCTAAATTCCCGACAAAAAGAGTGAAGTTGGGGAAAGCACCAGGAACAGATGGAGTGTGTGGGGAAATGATGAGGTATGGTGGTGAGATAGTGATCAATGGGTATGGAAAATGTGCAAACTAGCATGGGAGAAGGGGAGTGCACCCGATGACTGAAAGACTGGCATAATAGTCCCCCTATATAAGGGCAAAGGGGAAAGAGGAGTGTGTGGTAACCACCGAGGAATATGTCTTCTAAGCATAGTAGGGAAGGTATACAGTAGGGTAGTGATTGAGAGAGTGAGAGTGAGAACGGAGAAATGGATAGGCGACGAGCAGGGAGGTTTTAGGAAGGGAAGAGGATGTGTAGATCAGATTTTTACCCTGAACTGTGTTGTGGAGAAATATCTGGAGAAGAAACAAAAGGTGTATGTTGCCTTTATGGAATTGGAGAAGGCCTATGACAGAGTGGATAGAGAAGGTTTGTGGAAAGTACTTAGAATATACGGAGTAGATGGCAAGTTGCTGAAAGCAGTGAAGAGCATGTATGAGGGTGCAAAGGCGGCAGTACGTGTGGAGAGTGAGCAAAGCGAGTTCTTTGACCTGGATGTTGGTTTGAAACAGGGGTGTGTGATGTCCCTGTGGTTGTTTACTCTATATATGGATGGGGTCATGAAAGAAATACTATCAAGAGCAGTGGATGTTGGTGTATCGCTGAAAAGGGAGGGAAATGAGTGGAAGCTACCTATACTGCTGTTTGCGGATGATACAGTTCTGATGAGTGATAATGAATGGGAGTTGCAGGCTCTGGTAAATGAGTTTGGAACAGTGTGCAAAAAACGGAATTTGAAGGTAAATGCGGGGAAGAGCAAGGTTATGGTCTTCGAAAGGGGTGAAGTCACAGAGTGTGAGGTGAAGCTGAACGGTCAGGCTATGGAGATCGTCAACTCTTTTAAGTATCTGGGCAGTGTGTTGAGTAAAGATGGGACTATGGATGAAGAAGTGCGGGAGAGGGTACAAGAGGGGAAGATGGTTGTAGTAACGCTGAAAGCAGTAATAAGAAATAGGGTGGTCAGTATGGAAGTGAAGAAGTTCTTGCAGGACAGTGTGGTAATCCCGACACTGACTTACGGAAGCAAAGCATGGACGTTGGTTGAGAGACTCAGACCAAGAGTGAGAGCAGTGGAAATGAATTACTTAAGATGTGCGTGCGGAGTTACATGGAGGGATAGACCGACTAATGAAGAAGTAAGAAGGAGGTGTGGTGTGGAGGTAGATGTGCTGGAAAGTGTGAAAAGGAACAACTTGAGATGGTTCGGCCATATGAGGACCCTGGAGGACAAGGGGCGAATGTGCCACCATGAGCAAAATTGAGTTAGGACTGGTTCCCGATAGATGGAAGCACTGAAAATCACGTGGTGAAGAGCATGTGAAGAGCGTTTTGCGATTCCTACCCATGCGGGCTCAGTACCCTAGGTTCTAAATCCCTTGTTTCGACCTTGTGTAGCGGCGGAGGAGGTATGGATTGTAGGAGGTGGAGGGGCGAATGTTCCCGCGCGCTCAAGCCAATGAGCGGCCGGCTGGCATTCCCCGGGTTAAAGGCCCGCCTCCCGGCCAATGACACGCGCGTTTGCGCGTTTTTTTGGCTGAAAATTTAACAGTATCTTAGTTTCATGGACATCTAATACAGGATTAAATTTCAAGCAGATTGAACAATAATTACTATAGGCTGAAAAAAATGAAAAAATAAAATCTATTGTGCGTTTTTTTTTTTTTTTTCCTATCAATTTGTCTCTTCCAGAGGATTCTAATGGTATATAATAACATGCTATTCTGTAATATTCTATGTATGCCACCTATTCCAAACTTTAAACACTCATAACTCGAAAGTAAGGTATTGGCGCATTCGCCCCTTGTCCTCCAGGGTCCTCATATGGAACGTATGGAAATCGAGAGAATGACTAAGAGGGTGTACGAGAGCGAGGTGGAAGGACAGAGAGGGAGAGGTAGACCGAAGGAGAGGTGGAAGGATGGAGTGAGGAAGTATATGAACGAAGGCGGTGCTGGTTGGGGGGGAGGGGCGTCGACTGACTGGGGACAGAGGTGCATGGAGGCGGTTTGTTCATGGCCACCCCTTCGGGGATCATGGCGTCGGGCAATATATAGATAGATAGAAGCGGAATCGTTTCAACAGAACACATTAGTTCTTAACGAAAATGTTGGAATAATATTTTCGGTCGTTCGCTCTATAGGGGAAACGTTCTACGTGAACACGTTCTATGCGCGACCCTGCTGTATATATGTATATATATATATATATATATTCTGACATACGGAGCCCTGTATGTTAATTTAAGAGTTAGAATTAGAGTTGAAGGAGGTTCAAACTACCCAAACGGCGAAGCAAACTAGCGAGCGAACTAGCGAGTGGGAAACCAGCTAGCCCGCATACCAGCAAACAAGCCTTCACACCTGCGTGCGTCATAGGGGACCCTGCAAACTACTTCGATGACCCGACGCGTCACTATGACGTATGATCGACACCAGGAGCTGTGAATGGACCAGGCACCTGTTATGCAACTCGAGGAGCTATGATTGGAGCGCGCACCATCACTCGCCTCCTGATTCGTTCCTAGACCATCATTGTTTAGTATATAAGACCCGAGTTGTGGGCATTCAAATCAGTCTCATTTGGAGTTGGGGAAGGTGAACTTGCAGCTGGAGGAAGACAGGGTGAAGTATTATAATGGGATTGTGACTGTCAGTCAGATTATATAAATGTGTGTTAAGTGTGTTCGGTGTAAACACTTACGTTATGTTGGTTAGTGAGATATGTGATTGGGAATTAACGTTAACGCTACTATTATGTGCTTAACTATTTGATTGGGAATTAACGTTAACGCTACTATTATGTGTTAACTATTTGATTGCGAATTAACGTTAACGCTACTATTTGATTGGGATTTAACGTTAACGCTATTATTATGTACTTAACTATTTTAGTTGACTAACTTGTGGACTAAAGCAACTCTTTAAGTAATTGGGTTATGATGAAAGTAATACTATTGTTTTAGATTAATACTTACGAGTTCTTTCATTTTCTTTTAATTAAGCTTACATTGCTTAACGGTGCTTAGTACGGTGATGCTATTGTCTCATATTAGTAATATCGCCTTAGACTAACATGGCTGTGTTAATATTACTTCTAGTGATTTCCTAAGCTGAAGAAAATTCTTTTAGCTTCAAAACATTATTTTGCTTTTCATATTATTTGAGTGAGACCTGAATCGAATCTATGAAGCGATCCTGTAACTTTATTTACTCATAATCAAACCTCAATGTTACGTGGTTAAGAAATACATTTAACTATTTATTAAATATATATCTAACTTTTTATGTGACTTTCATATTAATCCTGATGATAATAATAATATAATACTATTAACGTAAGACAAGAACCAAGAATAATTACATTAAATATAATTAAAAGGACATATAAGAAAACTATCTATTCATTTCAAAAGGGGTAAGAGACAGAAATATTCTTACTTTAATATTTATTTTTCAAGACTTTTATAGAATTAATAGTCCTTCTTTAGATATACTTCTTCGGTTCATAACCATAGCCTACTAAGCTTCTGTTAAATAATAATTCTTTATAAATACTACATGACTTTAATTAGTTTCAGTATTTTTCATAATTAAAGAGTATCAGTCAATAAAGGATACCAAGTCCTAAGATCCAAAAGGAAAGGAAGCAACAACAGTAAATTATTTTATTAGATTTTACTTTTGTTTTGCCTTCAGCTGACTGATACCTTAATATATCTCTGTGCTATCTAGATTCATCAAGTTAACCACTTGAGGATCAAGATACGTAACAGAAGAGTGGCGACCTTGCCAGGATTAGTTTCATACAGTTTCACTCAGTTTCATTACCGTTTCACTACTTAAAAATCAAATATTAATCATGCCTCAACTAATTAATGACGAAGATGCTCGGGTTTTCATAGAATCAGAACCCACATCCCCTGATATTGACTGTCTGTCAAAATCCGAACTGAAAGTGCTTGCCTCCCATCTCCAATTAACTGTCTCAAACATGTCCAAAGTAGAGGTGGCTCAGACCATAAAAACCCACCTGTTCCCTGTAGAAGGCGGGGAAGGAGACGGAGCAGTTGGTGGGATCCCTAGTAAACCTAGCCAACTTGATGAACAATTGCCACCTGGTTTTACCATTGATCAATTATTCGAACTAGAACAAGCCAGAATAAATGCTGAAGCAAATGCCGAACAAGCCAGACTAATAATAGAACTAGCCAGAATAAAAGCAACGACCGAACAAGCCAACGCAAGTATAGAACTAGCCAGAATAAATGCCAGTGCAACGACCGAACAATGTGAATATCAATACCGTACGGCTCAACTAAATGTCAATACAAATGCTCCCTTAATTGCTCCCCCTCTGGGATTGACTATGACTAGTGTCATTCCACCTTTCACCGAGGATAATGTGCAGGATTTCTTAGTTTTGTTTGAGGAAGTTGCTGGAGGTATGAAGTGGACAAGAGATCAATGGCCTTTTATGTTACAAACCGTTTTGACAGGGCAGGCTCGAGCCACGTATTTTTCAGAAGTAGCAGAAGTTAGGCAGGATTATGACAATCTCAAAGAAGCTATCCTAAAAACCTATCAATTGCAGCCTGAGGCTTACAGGCAATCTTTCCGTAAAAACCAGAAGAATGTAGAAGAAACCCATAAGGTATTTGCCAGGTCCATGACTAAAACTTTCAATCATTGGGTCAAGAGTAAGAAAGTCACAAGCTACAACGATCTGAAGGAGTTGGTCCTGTTAGAAAATTTCCTATGGAAAATTGATTCTTCTGTATCCTATCATTTAAAGGGGAAGAAGGTAGATTGTCTTGCCGACGCTGCTGACATGGCTGACACATACGTGCTCAACAACAAATTTCGTGGAAAGAAGCCCTACGATAATTCTAGTTCTAATTTTAAGTATCCCAATCACAAATCTGACAGACCCAGTCACAAGCCTATAACGTCTTCCCCAGCTAGCCAAAATAGAATTGTTCCCCCAACTAAAAATGCGACTCAGGGCAATGGTAACAGAGGTGGGCCCCAAAGTAATAGTAATGCTCAAAGAGGGAACGTTCCCGTTATCCCTAAAGTATGTACTTTTTGTGGCATGAGAGGCCACCTAGCTTATCAGTGCTGGGCCAAGGAGAAAACCGAGAGATCGGGGCAGACAGTTGCCGCCGTATCTCAAATTCCATATGTGCATTTAATGCAGGGCTCCCGACAGAAGGAGTACCTAGCACCAAAAGTTCCTTTAATGCAGGACTCCCGACAGAAGGAGTACCTAGCACCAAATGTTCCCTTAATGCAGGACTCCCGACAGAAGGAGTACCTAGCACCAAAAGTTCCTTTAATACAGGACTCCCGACAGAAGGAGTACCTAGCAGCTAACGTAAATCATCTAGACAGGGGTGTAGTAGCATGTGTGGTGCAACCCACTAGGGTTAAGCCAATAATAATTTCACCATCAGTGCAGGACAGTTACCGTCCCTTTATTTCATCTGGCAACGTGAGATTAAATGGTTGTATGCATGAGGTAAACATTCTGAGAGACACAGGTTCTACTAGCACCCTCATGGTGAATCCTTACACTGAGTGCCCACCTGACGAACCAGTTGTAATGAGAGGTGCTGGAGGCCAATTTTATGCACACTTGGTAAAAGGCGAAATTGAATGTGAGTTACTACAGGGTGAGGCCACCATAGCTTTGTGTAGGTCCCAAGATATCCCTGTGCCGGGGGTAACACTCCTTTTGGGGAATGATGTAGCAGGTGAGAAGGTCCGACCAGACCCCATTTTGTCACTTTCCCCTGTTAACGAGCCACTAACCGGTGAGCTCGAAAAGGAGATGCCAACTGTTTTCCCTGTGTGTGCTGTCACACGTTCAATGTCTCAAGTAGCAGTTCCCTCAGACAGAAATGTACCGAATGTAAGAGTTGATGAAAGGGATGATGAGAGTGTGAATGACGCTCCAACTGTGCCTGATGATGTGACTGAGGTGGATTTATCTGACACCTTTATGGCTCATCTTGACCCTAACGATAACCATGAAACCCCTCCAAATTGTCCTATTGGCCTGGTAGAGCTACAGAGAGATGATAGTGAATGCAAGGAGTTAGCTGCCAGGTCCGTGAGTGACGAGGAATGTGAGAAGGAGGGTGGTGAATGTTTCTACCTCAAAGGAGGAGTATTGTGGCGTAGATGGAGACCGCCACACAGACCAATCGATGACGGGGCTTGGGACGTCCATCAAGTAGTAGTCCCCAAACCTTGTCGTAGAGATATCATGGAAATGGCACATTGTATACCATTGGCAGGACACCTAGGTGTGAGAAAAACTCTAGACAGAATCAGAGCCCACTTTTACTGGCCAAGAATGCGTGCAGATGTAGTGGAGTTTTGTAGAGTGTGTCACACTTGCCAGATGACAGGAAAACCCAATCAGAAGGTGCCTGTACATCCTCTGGTGCCCTTGCCCGTTTTCGAGAATCCTTTTACTCGGGTGGTAGTGGACATTGTAGGCCCATTGCCTAAGACTTCCCAAGGTAACATTTATTTATTAACTATCATGGACATGGCAACTCGCTACCCAGAGGCTATACCCTTAAGGACTACCTCTGCTCCAACTGTCATCAAGGAACTGCTCAAATTCTTCACCAGAATGGGTTTCCCCCATGAGGTGCAAAGTGATCAAGGAACTAATTTTACCTCTAACATTTTCCAGCAGTCCCTGAAGGAGTTGGGTATCGAGCATGTTAAGTCTAGCACCTACCACCCAGAGAGTCAAGGGGTTCTCGAACGATATCATCAGACATTAAAGGGAATGTTACGTAAGTATTGTACAGAGACCGGAGTTGAGTGGGATAAGGGGGTACCTTTTCTTTTATTTGCTACTCGTGAGGTTCCAACTGAATCCCTGGGTTTTTCCCCTAATGAGCTAGTTTTCGGTCACCAGGTAAGAGGTCCTTTGCAACTATTGCAGGATAGCCTAGTTGGCCAGGAGGGGAACCAAAACCTCCTCAAGTATGTTTCTGATTTCAAAACCCGGCTGAGACCCTCATGCGAGTTTGCCGCTCAAAACTTGACAGTGGCTAAAAGCTCCATGAAGAAATGGTATGACAGAAAAGCCCGTGAGAGGGAGTTTCAGCCCGGTGATGAGGTTTTGGTCCTGCTCCCCCTTTTTGGCCAACCTTTATCTGCCAAGTTCAGGGGCCCATATAAGATCATTCGGAGGGTGAGCATTACCGATTATCTAGTAACTACCCCAGACAGGAGAAAGCCCACGCAAGTATTCCATATAAATATGTTGAAACCCTACCATAGGTCCCCTGATTCCTCTCTTCCAGATTCTCACACTGTGGCAGTGAATGTCAGGACCTGTGGACAGCCTGGTGCGGACGAAGTCTTCAGTTCTCTTACTGACCCGCAACAGACTGTTCCAGAGCCTGAAGGTATCCATGCAGACTTTGACTTGTCAACTAGCCTATCCAACTGTCAGTATAATTCAGTGGCTTGGAGGGAATTACCATCTAAACTATGTCATCTTCCCTCTGATCAAGCGAACCAACTAATCTCCGTTTTATCTCAGTCTCCCAGTGTGTTCCGTGATACTCCAGGGCTCACTTCTTTGGCCGTGCACGACATCGACGTAGGGGATGCAACTCCCATTAAACTATCCCCCTACCGTGTCTCGCCACAACGCAGGAGTATACTGCAGGTCGAGCTTGACTTCATTTTTTCAAACCAGCTGATCACAAGGGCCTTAAGCCAGTGGAGTAGTCCGGTCATACTTGTGCCAAAGCCAGACGGGAGCCATAGGTTTTGTATGGACTATAGGCAAGTTAATGCTGTCACAAAGAACGATACCTACCCACTGCCACGGATCAAAGATTGCATTTACCAGGTTGGCCTCATACAGCAGTAAGTTTAACTTAATGAGAGGATTTTGGCAATTAGCTCTCCCTTGTAGCGAGGTAAATATCATGCTTTAGTAGTGCGCTGTCAAGCCTTCAGCTGTGAGATAATGCCTTGCAGTTCGAATAACGCTCCAGCTACGTTCCGGCTATGTTTTGATGTGGTACCTGGAGACGTTGCCTACTTTGGGTGATATCCTTATTATATCCTCATTATAATCTTGCTGTTGCCAATCTGGTGGTGAATCTATTTATGTATTATGTTTAATATTATGTACTATACTCCTTAAACTCTTTTCTAGGGGGGAGGTCTGACATACGGAGCCCTGTATGTTAATTTAAGAGTTAGAATTAGAGTTGAAGGAGGTTCAAACTACCCAAACGGCGAAGCAAACTAGCGAGCGAACTAGCGAGTGGGAAACCAGCTAGCCCGCATACCAGCAAACAAGCCTTCACACCTGCGTGCGTCATAGGGGACCCTGCAAACTACTTCGATGACCCGACGCGTCGCTATGACGTATGATCGACGCCAGGAGCTGTGAATGGACCAGGCACCTGTTATGCAACTCGAGGAGCTATGATTGGAGCACGCACCATCACTCGCCTCCTGATTCGTTCCTAGACCATCATTGTTTAGTATATAAGACCCGAGTTGTGGGCATTCAAATCAGTCTCATTTGGAGTTGGGGAAGGTGAACTTGCAGCTGGAGGAAGACGGGGTGAAGTATTATAATGGGATTGTGACTGTCAGTCAGATTATATAAATGTGTGTTAAGTGTGTTCGGTGTAAACACTTATGTTATGTTGGTTAGTGAGATATGTGATTGGGAATTAACGTTAACGCTACTATTATGTGCTTAACTATTTTATTGGGAATTAACGTTAACGCTACTATTATGTGTTTAACTATTTGATTGCGAATTAACGTTAACGCTACTATTATGTACGTAACTATTTGATTGGGATTTAACGTTAACGCTATTATTATGTACTTAACTATTTTAGTTGACTAACTTGTGGACTAAAGCAACTCTTTAAGTAATTGGGTTATGATGAAAGTAATACTATTGTTTTAGATTAATACTTACGAGTTCTTTCATTTTCTTTTAATTAAGCTTACATTGCTTAACGGTGCTTAGTACGGTGATGCTATTGTCTCATTAGTAATATCGCCTTAGACTAACATGGCTGTGTTAATAATTACTTCTAGTGATTTCCTAAGCTGAAGAAAATTCTTTTAGCTTCAAAACATTATTTTGCTTTTCATATTATTTGAGTGAGACCTGAATCGAATCTATGAAGCGATCCTGTAACTTTATTTACTCATAATCAAACCTCAATGTTACGTGGTTAAGAAATACATTTAACTAATTATTAAATATATATCTAACTTTTTATGTGACTTTGATATTAATCCTGATGATAATAATAATATAATACTATTAACGTAAGACAAGAACCAAGAATAATTACATTAAATATAATTAAAAGGACATATAAGAAAACTATCTATTCATTTCAAAAGGGGTAAGAGACAGAAATATTCTTACTTTAATATTTATTTTTCAAGACTTTTTATAGAATTAATAGTTCTTCTTTAGATATACTTCTTCGGTTCATAACCATAGCCTACTAAGCTTCGGTGGTCCTGATGTGGCGGCGTCTACGCCGTGGGGCCACCTCCCGAGGCTGCCAACCGTGGATGGCTGCCGACCCTCCACAGCCGAAGACAAAATCAACGACCAGTGGAGGAAAACCGGATGCCGGCCGCGGGGAGCAGTTTCGGGAGCCAAACCGTCACAACCATCCCCTGCCCCCTCCCTGGGGGCACGGGTCCTTGGAGCGGCTTCGGTCGCGCCGGGAATTTCCACACCTCTCACACCACACACACATCACACAGTTTTTCCTACACCGAGAAATGACTCTCCGGCTGTCATTTCTCGAAGACTTCTTCTAGCCGGAGACATTGAGAGCAACCCAGGACCCACGTTCACATACATATGTCCAACTTGCTCAAAACCCATCACTTCGAGTCGCCATACTAAGGGTTCAGTTCTCTGCAATTCATGCGGAACTGGACCCACTTCACCTGCACAACACTTGCCTCCAAGAAACACTACACAAACACCTGGACCTGTTCCTCATGCCCCTCCCTCTCCCAGTCAAATCCCTCACCTAAAACCCGTCCACCTCTCCTCCCCAACCCACCTAACCTTCCCATATCATCCACTCCCCCCCCCTAAAACCCGTCCACCTCTCCTCCCTAACCCACCTAACCTTCCCATACCATCCTCATCCTCAACTCAACACACCACACCCCATCCTAATCCATTCCAACCCCCATCTCCTGCTCCCCAATCCCCACCCCACCTCACCCATCCCAACCCCCAGCCCCTCCCTCACCCCCACCCCCACCCCCCCCCACCCCCACCCCCACCCCATCCTCGTGCAGCAGCACCCAACATACATCGTGCACATAACATTAACATTCTTCAACTGAACATAGATGGCATCAACACAAAGAAACACGAACTCTCACACTTCATCAAACAACACAACATACACATTGCCATCTTACAAGAAACAAAACTCCGCACAACACAAAAAACACCCACATTTCATAATTTCACCACCATCAGACAAGACCGGGCTGTCGGCGGGGGCGGTGGACTCATCACCCTGGTACACAAAGAAATATCATACATAGTAACCAGTGTACAAACCAAATCACTCCTCCCCCCAAATGATAACACAACAGAAATACAGTCAATTAAAATACGCACTGGCAACAACTCCAACATAACCATCATAAACACATACATCCCTCCCCAAACATCCCCTACAGTACCAAATGAATACAGACCACACTTACAACACATCACAAACACCCCACACACCCCACACATCATCCTGGGTGGTGACTTCAACGCCAAGACGTCGGCCTGGTTTGTCGACAACCCCGACACAGACAGAGGGCTGGTACTACAAAACCAAACCGATAACCTCATCATCCTTAACGACATCCATCAACATACCCATATTCCTCACCAAGCCCTCTATAACCCATCATCTCCAGACATCACCTTTTGCTCCCCAGAACTCGCCCCCACAACATCCTGGAGGGTGGTCAGAACCTTAGGCTCTGACCACCTCCCGATCATTATCACCACCAAAACCAGACTCACCCCAGCTAGCCACAAACACACATACACCAATTATAAAAGAGCTAACTGGGAAGCATTCACAAATGAGACAGAACAACACTTCACAACTCTAAACAGTACACCCATCACTAACATCAACAATGCTGTACACATACTCAATAAAACTATCCAAAACGCTGACAAGAAACACATTCCAAGAGGTAACAGAAAAAGACACAACCCCAACTTCACACCAGAAATTCAAAACCTCATCAGACAACGCGACATACTGAAACACTCCCCAGCACCCCACACACAAGACATCACACAACAAATTCAAGCACTCAACACCCAAACTAACAACAAAATACAAGAACAACAAAAACTAAATTGGAATAACTTCCTACAAACACTTGATCACAAAACAAACCCCAAAAAACTATACAAAACACTAAACAGCATCACACTTTCCAACAGCAACACAACACAATCACATGCTGCAATCACAACAACGACTCTACTCCTTCATGTAAACAACAAGCAAACACTCTCATCAATCACTTTTCACATGTCAGCCACCTAAAACCTCACAAAGACGACCGACGTGTCATCCGACGTAAGAGACAATTCCCCACAGACCCTGACTATACACCCTTCACCAATCACCAGACAAAGCATATCATCAACAATCTCAAGCACTCACCCGCTTGTGGCCTAGACATAAGCAACATACACCTCAGACACCTGGGACCACAAGGCATACAAGCACTCACTAACATATCAAACTACAGCTATTCACACAACACAATACCAGACATTTGGAAGCATGGTATCATCATCACATTCCCCAAACCCAACAAAGACCCCACGCTACCCTCCTCGCACCGCCCCATCACACTCCTTTGCTCCCCCTCCAAAGTCATGAGACGCCTAGTATTACAACTAATTACACCTGACCTACCCCTAGCTCCAACACAACATGGCTTTAGGCCACTGCACTCCACAAAACACTCTTCTCACAGACCTTACACAAAGAGCTTTCGACGGCATCAATTCAGCTAGACCACCACACAGATCACTATTAGCCACACTCGACATTAGTAAAGCCTTCGATGCCATCCCCCGCCACAACCTAACAACAAAATCTACAACACAAACATGCACAACAACACAAAACGGTGGCTGGCCAACTTCCTAGCAGGCAGATGTGCACACGTATCTTTTGCCGGTCAGTCATCTAAAATCAGAAACTTTCCAAACGGAGGCCCACAAGGATCCGTCCTATCGCCCGCACTCTTCAATCTGTACATGCACGATATAACTACACCCAATATAAATGCCCCAAATAAACTTAGCCTCCTATGCAGATGACATAACACTCACATGCACACACCAGATCACAGCAACAGATCTCCTTCAACCCTATCTCAACACACTACATGGCTGGTGCACTACAAACAGACTTAATCTAGCCCCAGCCAAATCCACCGCAACCCTGCTCACAAGTTGGACAGGAGAACACGAATACATCCCTCAACTCACCTTAAACAACACACACCTAACACATACACACACCACCAAAATCCTAGGAATAACATATGATACTCATATGACATTCAAACAGCACACCACAAACATTAAAAAGAAACTGACACCCAGACTTAACGCCCTCAGGTCACTTGCTCACACAAAATTTGGACACAACAAAGAAACTACCACCACAGTATATAAACAATACATAAGATCAGTGATGGAATACGCAAGCCCAGCCTGGGCTTCTAACCTAGCTGAAACACATCATAAGACCTTACAGACTATTCAAAACAAAGCCCTGAAGATCATTACAGGCTGCACAGCTACTGCACCCACAGATCACCTACATCAAGAAACCAAAATCCTCAAAGTCAAAGACCATCTGGACATGAGAGGCACTCAATTCCTGGCAGCAGCCTCCACGAACCAAGACCACCCACTAAACTACATGGCAACACACCCACAGACACCAAGAAATATCAAAACAACACCCAACACACGGTATCACACACAATTATTGTCCTCTCTCCCTCCCTGCCCACCCCGAACCAACTTCCAGAAGCACATCCATACTCATATCTCTCACCGATCCATCCACTCACTCACAGACAACACGCAGCTGCATGCACGACCTCCCGAAATCCATCCTTCCCTATCCTCCCTTCCTCGCGAGGACAGAGTCCACCTGGCCAGGCTGAGATGCGGACACCATCCAGCTCTCCTGAGCTATCAGAAGAGACTGGATGACTCCGTTGTCGACACCTGCCCGGGATGTAACACAGCACCCCATACCATTAAACACATCATAGAAGACTGCATTTCACACAACCACTTACGCCAACAACACAATCTACACTCAATGAGAGCTCTGTGGGAAAGCCCGATTGTGGCCATGGCCTCAGGGACTCGGGGCTGTTCGGCCAGGCAGCTTAGGGAACAACAACAACAACAACTAAGCTTCGGTTAAATAATTCTTTATAAATACTACATGACTTTAATTAGTTTCAGTATTTTTCATAATTAAAGAGTATCAGTCAATAAAGGATACCAAGTCCTAAGATCCAAAAGGAAAGGAAGCAACAACAGGAAATAATTTTTATTATATTTTACTTTTGTTTTGCCTTCAGCTGACTGATACCTTAATATATGTCTCTGTGCTATCTAGATTCATCAAGTTAACCACTTGAGGATCAAGATACGTAACAATATATATATATATATATATATATATTATATATATATATATTATATACTGTATATACAGTATATACAGTATATATACTGTATATATATTTTTGTTTTCTTCTATATTCCAACTACTCCCTCTCGGGCATAGGCTGAGAGCCTGTACATTCAACCGTTCTACATTGAACGGTGAAGCCTGTGAGATCTCGTTCCAGTCTAGGGGGCGAGACATGTGAAACACTTTTAGTTGCAACGAGCCCCTGCCATCTTGCCTTCACTCTCAGAACGCCACCTATTGAGCAATGAACCAGTGACTTATCTAGGGTGGGGCAGGCAAAAGCCACATGGCGGCCGTCACGGCCCGCTGGATAATGTTATTCAATTGTAATTTCGACCATGTTGTGGGTTACTTTCTTGGTCTCCCCAGATTGTAGGAGGGTGGGGGAACACAGTGCTATACATAACTCAGTTTCTCAAAATGTGGCACTTAGCCGACTATGTTACTAGGCGCCTCAATTATTTTGCAGCAATGGTACGGTACAGTACAGTACAGGACCGGTATTTCTAACGCCTGTATTCTTAAAACAAAAAATCCTTTCGCAGCAGCGCTGTTAATGGATTAAATAACTTGAAAAAACAAAAATATTACCTTTATAAATGGTAATGCTAATCCATGTACTCTCTGAAAAGGACACTCATTCGGTCCCAAAGTGTTCGTTCAGCATCAGGTGCTGTGACGGGAAAGAATTGTTTAAGAATACGAGTGTAACAATCTAACTCCTAAACGTCTTCTTTTTTCGCGCAACCTCCACTCATCATCCTGCCAAATGGTGGATATACAAAAGTGCAATGTTCACAACTTGGAACTCACATCTGGTAACTTCTGATGTATAATTTTATATTTTTGTTACCAATAATAATTTGCTGTTCTGTTTTTACCACCTGGTCTCCTTTGCTGCTTTTTTTCCATGACTCAGTTACATAACTAGCAATTCTAGCTTGATCTTATGATACAAACAGTCTTACTTTCTTACATAAAACCACAAGCGCTACACAGTACACACCGTACACTAACTTTACTCTTCTCCAATTCAATCTTATTCTGGCGTAGGGATGCGGCGACCCCACCGGCCGCCACTTCTGTGGTGCAATCAGCTTCTGTAGCAGTGGACCGCTGGTTCCAATCTTCAGAACACTCCTGTGCTTAGTATGCTTCTGACCAGGGCACCAATGGGGGTAAAGAGAATAACAAAACAGTGGTGGAACTGCCATCCAGGTGAGGGGATGGTCTGGGTCTGATCCTTCAGTACTAATGGTCTTCATCCATTCAGTGGAAGTGGCACTGTGGGGTGGGACAGTGGGGGGGGGGGGGTCTGTGAGCCTGGGGGTAGTTTCTGTCATGGCATTCCCTTTTTAGGGTGGTTCCTCTGGAAGCAATGCATCTGATTTATGGATGTACATTATTTATATAATTTACTGTCAGTCAGTGCAAAATAGTCTTAAGATGTTGCTAAATAAAGGTGCTGAAGAAAGTTGCAGGAATTTTTTTATTTTTTTGGCCAAACGCCATAATTCCCGAGAAGGGGTGGCCATGAACATAAGGCGTTTGTCACGAATCGCTAGGTCAAGTTGCCCGAGCTTGACATCTACCAATAACATTTTGAGAGTGCGGGCTCGATCCCCTGACCATTTGATCAGCAGCCGGCGCTCTACTGACTATGCCACGGCTCGCGACCAGGAAAAATTGCTTCTGTAAATGTACCTTAAAACTTAAAAATTACCCTCAACCAACAATCTAAACAGAAAAAGATGCAGAACATACTGGTAATGCTGCAGCCAATGACATAGGCATATCTATGAGAAGAGAAAATCAAAGTGCTGTGAATACTTGAATGGCTACATAATGGAAACACTTTTTATTGGGATGACACAACAGTTTGGACTCTCTCTGGAGTCAAAACTGTTGTGTCATCACAAAAAAAATAGATTTCCATCATGTGGGTATAATTTCTCCATGTCAATCCATGATCACAGCATGCAGTGATCACACAGTCCTGAGGTGTCGCAGCTTTCTAATTATCAATACAGATAGCCTCAAGCCCACTGTTCTCTCTCTTTATCTCTATCCCTCTCTCTCTGCCGCACATCAACCTGCCTAAAAGTGATTCACCAAAACTTCAACTAACAAGCTGAACAAAATAAAAATGCACAACATACTTGTAACCGTGCAGCCCATGAAGTAGGTCTGGATCATCCATGGTCATGGTATTGTTAAGACTGAGGTTTAAATATATCAGGGCTCTTATTCATTGGACTAGTAATGGCATAAATGCTACAACGGAAAGCGCTAGATCCAACCTCTGATGTATAAGCGGCTCGCTTGGTGTAGTGACTAGCGTCTCGGACTTCCACCCAGAAGGCCCGGGTTCGCGCCCACGCTCGGCGCATTAAAGATTTTTCACAAGCACTGAGTCGTTACCATCCCTCATGAGCAAAGGGATGGGGTAGTAGTACAGGACCCCAATGGAAATACGCCTAATCGGCCTTATTGAGCTATCCTTAGCTAGCTTAACATGCGCTAGCTTTAAGAACTATTATTATTATTATTATTATTATTATTATTCCCAGTGAACAAAGAACACAAATACTCTCCAGAGTTCTGTATGCAATAATAGGTTATTAAACTCTCAATAAATGTGCATCTACTCTAGGCTTAATGTTATGTGAAAACAGCCTATTACTACCTATAACCGAAGGTGCTTGGTTATGGTATGCAAAGTAAAGTGGTAAGAGAAGTTACAGCATACGTTACTTTAGTCAATAAATGTCAGGCACTCCTGCATGAAAGAAAGTGCACTAAAGTCCTTCAACACCAACAAGGAATCTTCTTTAAATGTTAGATGCTATCAAGATGCTCGAATCGGAAATGGAACCCAAAAAGGCAGGCAGCGGAGCAATGCTCGTGCAGGCTATGCACACAAAATGGCACGAGATATAATGCAGTCGGAGCCAAGAATATCCTAAACGCCACAACAATAATAATAATCGCCACGACAATGCAATATTCCTATCAACAAAAAGAGCCTAAGTCGTTTGTGTCTCAATACATCAAACTAGGCTGCGAAATGCTTATGTAATCATAAACGGGTATGCATAAAAAGAGTAATTCGTTTAATATACTTAATGTCTACTGTGACTGATAAAGTCTAGCTAGAGTCAATGATACGAGATACTGGTGCGCATGGCATGCCGCATAGCCTAGTGCAAATCTCAAGTCTGTGCGTCAAATATTACGTTATAATGAAGGGTAGCTCTCTTGAGAAACCTTAATACCGAAGTACTAAGCGTTCTCCTGGCGTACCTCAAAGACAAACAACGAGCTTAGAACAGTGCAGAATGGTATAGGCAAAAAGCCCTCATTCGTGCATGCTCTATTCTCAATGGCACACAGACTAGAATTTACCAAATCAACTCCAGTTCTCAGGTATGTCGTGCAGCTTTTAACTAAAGCCAACACCCATCGGAAACAATACCTTATAGTATCAGACTCCTAGTCTAGCATTATCTAATCCAGCAGAACACTAATAATTATAGGAAGTGGTACTGAACAATATGAATGCCAACCAATGCTTCGTGATCAACTTATCTTAACAACTAAACATACATGGGTTATATCAGACCTTAACGCACAATACAACTGGCCAGCATGAAGCTGATTATGCAGAGTTAACCAGAGGGGGTATAACATTAATAAAAGGTGGTGAAAGATATGGAAAATGAGAGAGATAGGCAGAGGAAAAGGTTCTCAGGTGCAGAGAAGGGGGACAGGTATCAAAGGGATAAGAGGGATGCGTTCTAGAAACCAGATCTGAGGGAGAGAGTGGCGAGGGAACTGTATATATACTAGCACTAGCTCGAGCCGCGTGGGAAAAAAGCGGTAACAAGTCCTTTAACCAATGCTAAAGAAGCCAGCCAAACATGACATCACAAAGCATGGTAAAAAAAATCCCTCAACGAATCCCCACGAGGCCAGCCAGCTATGACGTCATCGAGTATAGCAAAACACTACGCGCCTCCTCTCACTCTGTTCTACTCTCTCTCTCTCTCTCTCAATTCCTATCATTACTACTTAATGATAAAACATATACTTTGCATATAAATATATAAAGCCTTGACATGGGCGAAAACAAAGAGCCTTTCTGGACTGCCCATGACACGAGCTTTCATATGAAATAAAGCACACAATAATACATCAACTGTAGCCACATCCACTGCCCTGGCGATCCTAGCAAGTCACTGTAGGACAAGCCATGCGGTTCTAACGGAGTGGTTAACGTCACACCCCCCCCAAGATTTTTCTCAGAGACCCAAGGCTCACAAATATCTGATTGTTAGAACCCATGCTATATCTCTACTTCCCATCACCCAGCGGCAGTAAAATATCTGGCCCAGTTCTCAACAAAACATTTTACAAAATTATAACCTTCCCCAACACAATAGGTTAAATCATATGTAGTTATGCTCCTCAAGAGCGAGCTTCTCTAGCCCAGCATTCTGAGAGGAGTGCAACTCAGAATTACTGCTATAACATACTGAAAAAATTCAACTATCAAAGAAAGAGTTTTTTATTTGATTTTTATGTTTTTAATTTGTTTATTTCGGCTGCACTATAGGGGCAAGCCTAGTTTTTTTCTTCTATACCAAACGCTCAACTCCTGCTTTACGACCCAATACGCTGGGCTACAACTGCGAGCCAACAAGCACCAAGCGCAAAATACAATTCAAACTAAAGCAGGAGGCTACCCGTGTGTCAATCTACCCAGGATCATATACCCTTGAAAGACAATCTGCAACCACGTTGTCACAACCGGCAATATGGCGTATGTCCAGGTTATATACCAATAACCTTAGTGACCACCTGGTCAGCCTCATATTCCGATTGTGAAACTGGTCCAAGAACTTGAGAGGGTGATGATCTGTGTAAACTACAACGACCGGACCATAGGCTGGAACATAGACCTCGAAATGCCCAAGCACAACAGCCAGTAGCTCCTTCTCGACAACAGAGCAGCTTCCCTGGGCCGAATTGAACTTCCCCGAGCAGAAACTAACAGGATGCTCCAGCCCATCATCGTCCTTTTTCACAAGGACGGCACCAGCCCCCACACCACTAGCATCCGTTGCTAGTTGGAAAGGTAGGCTAAAGTCAGGGGCCCTGAGGATCGGGTGAGTGCACAACAGGTGTTTTACTACTCTAAACGCCTTCTCACACTCAGGCGCCCATTTGACTTTCTTATCCTTCCAGTTATCCTCCACCTGAGCTTGACTGTCCCGTTCTCCTTCTCCACCTTGACTGCTAAACGTCATCACAGGCACAGTGAGAGGCTCAGGGGGGTGGCTAACATACTCCTTCATGAGATTAACGTGACATAACTGATTGCGCATACGTCTGTCTGGAGCGGCCACCAAGCAACCCAGGTCCGATAGCCTCACACCCACCCTATAAGGACCAGTGTACTTCGCGGATAAGGGATGACCTACAAGGGGCAGTAGAATCAACACCTCCTGACCCACGTGAAACTCCCTGAGTTTAACCTGGAGGTCGTACCTGTCCTTCATGAGGGCCTGAGAGCTAGTCGAATTACGGCCAGCCAACTCCAGACTGCGCAACATCCGTTCTCGACTGTCGAGGACATACTTGAGCATAGAACAAGGTTTTTCTGCACCCTCCCATCTTTCTTCAACCATATGGAGAGGCCCTCTGACACAGTGTCCAAAGACGAGCTCATTAGGGCTGAATCCCAAACTTTCCCCAGGTACCTCCCGTGCAGCAAACAAAACATATGGCTGGCCAAGATCCCAACCTTTCCCACTCTCAAAGCAACAATAACGAAGCACAGATTCCAAGGCTGAGTGCCATCGCTCTAACACACCCTGGCTCTCTGGATGATACGCACATGACACAACCGTAACAATCCCATGCTGCGGCACTGCTTGAACAAAGAGGCCAGAAGTGAAGTTGGATCCTTGGTCTGACTGAATTACCTGCGGGTAACCATACCGGGAAAAATACACTAGCAAGTTTCGGACCACCGTTTTCGCTGACCCATTTCTCATAGGGTACGCATCAGGGTACCTTGTTGCTACCTCCATGATGGTCAGGGGATACTTGGAAAAATCTCCCGACTGTGCATCACTGTCCTCCTTCAACTCGACAGCACCGGTACCACATTCAAGAACCTCCGGGTCTTCTAAGTGCAATTTACGAATGTCCGAAGGAGCAAGCTTATCTAAGTGTTTGCGAAACAACTCATGCCCCCCTCCTACACTGAATTTAGCCTCCCGTTGCTCTCTCTCTGAGTATCGTTGCTGTCTCTTCATCTTTTGAAGCCCATCCTCTGCCTTCTTACTAACAGTTAATGGGTCTTCTCCAGACTCGAAAATCGGTCCTAATAATGAGTCCCCGAGAATGTCCGTTGATACTAAACTCTCAACCGCATCAACTTTCAACCCCTTCTCGGTACCTTTCCTCCGCTTGTCTAAAGACTGTTGACCAGAATGTGACTCCCTGGATACAAGAGATCGGGTGACAACACACGCCATAGGTTGCACCGGACACTTCTCAACCCACTCCTGCTCCTCCCTACTCACGTCGGCCGGCTTCTCGGCAACGACTAAGGGTGGAGCCTCAGAAGTAGGCCCCGCAAAGTCGTTGCCGAGAAGGAGGTCGACGCCCCCAACAGGTAACTTCTCCACAATTCCTACATCCAGGTCACGAGTCACACCATCAACTTCCATCTTCATTCTTACAAGCGGGTATGACCTTGTTGCATTAACTCCCTGAACCACAACCACCCGCGCCGTATTTACAGGTTTACCAGTGAAATTCCTCAACAATGTTTGCGATGCCCCAGTGTCACACAAAATTCTCACCTCATGTCTTCTACCCCCCCACTCCACACAACCGAGTCCCCTGTGGTCACTAAAGGCATCATGGACAGGGAATAAGCCTTCCGGATCCTTCTGCACTGGCAGTGTATTTACCTCGGAAGAATTGCCTCCAACAAACTCTGATGTCCTCTTGAACACTCCAATGCCGTGAGCAAAAGACACGGCTGCCGGAGGAGGTCAACCAGGGCACTCATTTGCCTTATGACCCTCCTGGTGGCACTTAAAACACATAAATTTCGGTCTCGGTTTATACTGTGATGTAAAAGGCCCCTGACTTTTCTCATACGGTGTGGTGTTAGGTTTGGATTCAGTTTTAGTTTCATTGCTCTTTTGTTTAAATGTGTCATTGCTACGGGGAGGGGGAGGATAACGGTCCTTAGCACTTGCATCGTACTTCTGTGAGGACCCGCAACCCCGAATCAACGACAGCCGTCGATCAGCCATTTCTGCTGCTTCGACTAGAGTTCTTGGGTTTTTCTCCTTTAAGTTCAAAGTTAGATCACCGCCCGTGCTCTTATAGAACTGCTCCAACATCATTAACTGCTTAACTCCATCAAACGTTACCTTCTCAGATCGGAGCCAGTTCCCCATAGCATCAGACAAGTCCCGGGCGTGTTCCAAAAAGGTGCTATCCCTTCCCTTAGTTACACCCCGGAACTTCAATCGGTACGTTTCTGGTTGCAGTTCGTAAGCCCTCAGGACAGCCTCCTTGAGATCCTCATACACAATACATGACTCCAAAGGTAATGCATCGTAGGCTTTAAGACCCTTGCCTATTAATCTAGAGGATACAAGTGCTGCCCATTTATTCTCTGGCCACAGGTGTTCCTGGCACTTCTTCTCAAAGCGTGCGAAAAATTCTGTTACACCACTCTCATCAAACACCGGAACTAGTTTCAATAAGTGCGAGAGAGATTGATCATGAGCACGGTTACCAGCCCCAAGTCACTGTCCCGTTGTCTCTACTCGCGACTTCTCTACGTCCATGTCGGCACAGTACCTAGTTGACTCTAAATCAGCTTGGATTTTTGCTAGCTCTATGTGCTGGTGACTTTTCCTCTCTTCTATCTTGGCTCTCTCATCTATCTTGGCTAATTCTAATTGCTGCTGAAGCTCACATGCCCTTTGTTGCTGCTGAACCTCAGATACCCTGATAGCCTTTCTCTCTTCGATCTTAGCTAATTAGAGCTGATACAATAATTCTGGAGTTAACCCTGGAGGAGGTGAAGGTGCTACAATGTTTTAAATTACCGGTGGTCCCCCCAGGGGCAACCCACCCTGCCAGTCACCACCCAACTGTGGACGCGTACTCGGGGTCGGCAAACTACTGGGATGGCTGGGAGTCGAGTGTAGGGGAAGCATGGCCGAAGGGCTCCGAGCACTCAACCCATCTCGCTCACCAGTCACCCTGCCCAGTACACACGTTATCAAGTTATCCCTGGTCATGCTACTAGTACCCGCATGACCGATAGCTGTGGCCAGGCATTGAAGACCGTACCGATTCACACCCTCCAACCGCTCGGCAGTAACAGGCCATTGCAAAAATATCCTAGCATCCTCCTCATAGTTCACCTGATTAACCCTTTCATCATACTGCTGTTCCTCAGTTTCGACATTACGTGCTGTGTCTCCATTCTCCTCTGATCCGGTATAACACATGATGCTCACAAAAAATTTCCCCCTCAATATTCAGAAAAGAAGCACCCCAAACTCTTATACCTCAATATACACACAACAATTCTCGGAAATACTCAAGGGCTATACTATGTTGCAAAAAAAAAAATATTCTTGCTGATCCCCGCCAAAATATTCCCCAAAACAACAAATGTTCCCTGCTAATAAATGTAGGTTCACCAAATCCTGGCAAGGTCGCCATTTGTTACGACTGAGGTTTAAATATATCAGGGCTCTTATTCATTGGACTAGTAATGGCATAAATGCTACAACGGAAAGCACTAGATCCAACCTCTGATGTATATTCCCAGTGAACAAAGAACACAAATACTCTCCAGAGTTCTGTATGCAATAATAGGTTATTAAACTCTCAATAAATGTGCGTCTACTCTAGGCTTAATGTTATGTGAAAACAGCCTATTACTACCTATAACCGAAGGTGCTTGGTTATGGTATGCAAAGTAAGGTGGTAAGAGAAGTCACAGCTTACGTTACTTTAATCAATAAATGTCAGGCACTCCTGCTTGAAAGAAAGTGCGCTAAAGTCCTTCAACACCAACAAGGAATCTTCTTTAAATGTTAGATGCTATCAAGATGCTCGAATCGGAAATGGACCCCAAAAAGGCAGGCAGCGGAACAATGCTCGTGCAGGCTATGCACACAAAAAGGCAGGAGATATAATGCAGTCGGAGCCAAGAATATCCTAAACGCCACAACAATAATAATAATCTCCACGACAATGCAGTATTCCTATCAACAAAAAGAGCCTAAGTCGTTTGTGTCTCTATACATCAAACTAGGCTGCAAAATGTTTGTGTAATCATAAACGGGTATGCATAAAAAGAGTAATTGGTTTAATATACTTAATGTCTACTGTGACTGATAAAGTCTAGCTAGAGTCAATGATACGAGATACGGGTGCGCATGGCATGCCGCATAGCCTAGTGCAAATCTCAAGTCTGTGCGTCAAATATTACGTTATAATGAAGGGTAGCTCTCTTGAGAAACCTTAATACCGAAGTATTAAGCATTCTCCTGGCGTACCTCAAAGACAAACAACGAGCTTAGAACAGTGCAGAATGGTATAGGCAAAAAGCCCTCATTCGTGCATGCTCTATTCTTAATGGCACACAGACTAGAATTTACCCAATCAACTCCAGTTCTCAGGTATGTCGTGCAGCTTTTAATTAAAGCCAACACCCATCGGAAACAATACCTTATAGTATCAGACTCCTAGTCTAGCATTATCTAATCCAGCAGAACACTAATAATTATAGGAAGCGGTACTGAACAATATGAATGCCAACCAATGCTTCGTGATCAACTTATCTTAACAACTAAACATACATGTGTTATATCAGACCTTAACGCACAATACAACTGGCCAGCATGAAGCTGATTATGCAGAGTTAACCAGAGGGGGTATAACATTAATAAAAGGTGGTGAAAGATATGGAAAATGAGAGAGATAGGCAGAGGAACAGGTTCTCAGGTGCAGAGAAGGGGGACAGGTATCAAAGGGATAAGAGGGATGCGTTCTAGAAACCAGATCTGAGGGAGAGTGTGGCGAGGGAACTGTATATATACTAGCACTAGCTCGAGCCGTGTGGGAAAAAAGCAGGAACAAGTCCTCTAACCAATGCTAAAGAAGCCAGCCAAACATGACGTCACAAAGCATGGTAAAAAACTCCCTCAACGAATCCCCACGAGGCCAGCCAGCTATGACGTCATCGAGTATAGCAAAACACTATGCGCCTCCTCTCACTCTGTTCTACTCTCTCTCTCAATTCCTATCATTACTACTTAATGATAAAACATATACTTTGCAATTAAATATATAAAGCCTTGACATCGGCAAAAAAAAAAAAAAAAAAAAAAAAAAAAAAAAAAAAAAAAAAAAAAGCCTTTCTGGACTGCCCATGACACGCGCTTTCATATGAAATAAAGCACACAATAATACATCAACTGTAGCCACATCCACTGCCCTGGCGATCCTAGCGAGTCACTGTAGGACAAGCCATGTGGTTCTAACGGAGTGGTTAACGTCACAGTATGCAGTGAAAACAGATTCCTGGGACCATCACATAATATTATAGCCTCCTGACTGTTGTACAGATGGCAGAACCCACAAATAGCCTGAAAGACATTAACAATTAGTTGAGTCATTATTCTTCTAAATAAATGAATGAATGTTTGATGCCTTGCTTCCTCAGAAATCTCCCCAAATGGGAAAGTCATGACAGAAACTGCTACCAGGATCCCAGACATGCCCCCAATGCCCCCTCCACTGTGCTATTTTTACTACCGTACATGGATAAGACCATAAGTAACGAGGCAGCAGACCGTGAGAAGTTCCGCACCTGGATGCAATTTCTACTACTATTTTGCCATTTCTTGTATCCCCTCGGGGGCTCTGACTGACAGCACACCAGGCACTGTAGTGTTCTTAAAAGGGTTCCACGACTAAAGAGGCTGAATGTACCACCAAAGTGGCCAATGATGGGGTGCTTCTATCCCTATGCCAAAAAAAGAAGAAATTGGAAAGTACTGTAAAGTTAGAGTAGGGTGTGCAGCACATCATTGTATGTATCATAGGAGCAAGCAGAAAATGTATTTTTTTGTGTAATTGATGTACACCTACCTCTGACTGGGTATATCCTAGTGTTTACTATAGCCTACCCCTTTGAAAGGACATTAACCTTACCTAACCTATCGTAGTATTATGGGTGGGGGCTGCCGCCCCCACACCCACACTATTTGACATCAACTTACGTGCTTACACGACCTACGCCCGGTAACACAACTCATTCCCAATATTGTCATTAACCTAACCTAACCTGGGGGCTGCCACCCCCAAGACCCCTGCTGCTCTAAATAATTACCCTATGTAGGCTAGAAGAAAAAAATCACTAAAATGTACTGTGGGAGAGCGAAAAACACCTTCGAGATCATGCGTCGTAAGAAAATGGGTTTAACCTACAGAAAACGGGAGTTTCGGGGGTACAAACCGTACAGTCGTCATACCGCAGCAGACGAATCTCACTTGTTTAAGTGAAGGTTTTTAATACCGTGAAATGAACTAGCAGCCTAGCTTCGGACGGCCTGGGACAGGGGCTGTAGGCTACTTCGGTAATTTCTTAATAAAAGTAGGCTATGTAGGCTAAGCTACAGTTATGGAAAAATGACTCTGCATTATGGAAGAACACCGCAGACATAGGCCTAGCCTACTTGTTTTTCCATAACGTCATATATTTATCCCATAACTGTAGTTAATTGTATTTTTTTTCTAGAGTGTCCGAACTTCCGAAGTTATCTCCCCGTCTAAAGTTACGTATGTTACCAGTACTTGAATGTAGGCTATCAATTGAATTTCAAGTCAAATATACATTTCCGGCGTGCATCAACCGAACCATACTAGCCTAAGTCTACTACTAATAATGACATAAGATCAGTGATGGAATACGCAAGCCCAGCCTGGGCTTCTAACCTAGCTGAAACACATCATAAGACCTTACAGACTATTCAAAACAAAGCCCTGAAGATCATTACAGGCTGCACATCTACTGCACCCACAGATCACCTACATCAAGAAACCAAAATCCTCAAAGTCAAAGACCATCTGGACATGAGAGGCACTCAATTCCTGGCAGCAGCCTCCACGAACCAAGACCACCCACTAAACTACATGGCAACACACCCACAGACACCAAGAAATATCAAAACAACACCCAGCACACGGTATCACACACAATTATTGTCCTCTCTCCCTCCCTGCCCACCCCGAACCAACATCCAGAAGCACATCCATACTCATATCTCTCACCGATCCATCCACTCACTCACAGACAACACACAGCTGCATGCACGACCTCCCGAAATCCATCCTTCCGAATCCTCCCTTCCTCGCGAGGACAGAGTCCACCTGGCCAGGCTGAGATGCGGACACCATCCAGCTCTCCTGAGCTATCAGAAGAGACTGGATGACTCCGTTGTCGACGCCTGCCCGGGATGTAACACAGCACCCCATACCATTAAACACATCATAGAAGACTGCATTTCACACAACCACTTACGCCAACAACACAATCTACACTCAATGAGAGCTCTGTGGGAAAGCCCGATCGTGGCCATGGCCTTTCTCAGGGACTCGGGGCTGTTCGGCAAGGCAGCTTAGGGAACAACAACAACAACAACTACTAATAATGTTGGTTAGTTTAAACGACACTACTGTAGCGTTATGAGAAACAATTTGGGATGGATGTAGATTCCAGGCGTACGGTCATGTTTAAATAGGGCGATCGCCGCGGTTAACTTCGTGTCAATTTTGACGGCTTTTTTTTCAGTTATTTGCACCCTGCTGGCAATATATATTATGATGACAATATGTCATGGGAGGGTGAGGACGGGCAAAGCCCCCCCTCAACATATTATTGTATCCAAAAGCAGTCAAAATGACGGGATCATTCATGATGGCAATTGGCAAGCGTCCGACGCCACTCTGCGTAAAACAAGGCTGGCGGTACGCCCGAACTCTACATTCTACCCAACAATTTATAAGAGAAAATAGGCACACAGGGGTGTGTGATGTCCCTGTGGTTGTTTACTGTATATATGGATGGAGTCATGAAAGAAATACTATCAAGAGCAGTGGATGTTGGTGTATCGCTCAAAAGGGAGGGAAATGAGTGGAAGCTGCCTATACTGCTGTTTGCGGATGATACAGTTCTGATGAGCGATAATGAATGGGAGCTGCAGGGTTTGGTAAATGAGTTTGGAACAGTGAGCGAAAAACAGAATTTGAAGGTAACTGCGGGGAAGAGCAAGGTTATGGTCTTCGAAAGGGGTGAAGTCACAGAGTGTGAGGTGAAGTTGAACGGTCACGCTATGGAGATCGTCAACTCTTTAAGTATCTGGGCAGTGTGTTGAGTAAAGATGGGACTATGGATGAAGAAGTGCGGGAGAGGGTACAACAGGGGAAGAGGGTTGTAGGAATGCTGAAAGTAGTAACAAGAAATAGGGTGGTCAGTATGGAAGTGAAGAAGTCCTTGCAGGACAGTGTGGTAATCCCGACATTGACTTACGGAAGCAAAGCATGGACGTTGGTTGAGAGACTCAGACCAAGAGTGAGAGCAGTGGAAATGAATTACTTGAGAAGTGCGTGCGGAGTTACATGGAGGGATAGACAAACTAATTAAGAAGTGAGAAGGAGGTGTGGTGTGGAGGTAGAAGTGCTGGAAAGTGTGAAAAGGAACAACTTGAGATGGTTCGGCCTTATGGAACGTATGGAAAGCGAGAGAATGACTAAGAGGGTGTACGAGAGCGAGGTGGAAGGACAGAGAGGGAGAGGTAGACCGAAGGAGAGGTGGAAGGATGGAGTGAGGAAGTATATGAACGAAGGCGGTGCTGGTTGGGGGGAGGGGCGTCGACTGACTGGGGACAGAGGTGCATGGGGCGGTTCGTTCGTGGCCACCCCTTCGGGGATCACGGCGTCAGGCAATAGATAGATAGATAGGCACCAATAGAGCCGATTCGCCATATTTTTCTCCATAGGCCTATAGGCCTAGTCCGCTTGGAGGATTTTCGTTATTGACAAATTGAAAAAATACCCACTTCACATAGCCAACAAATAGGCTAGGCTACACCAAAAATCTAAGTCAAAGATGTCAAACTAAAAGTGTGGCGAACTCATCACAAGGTATCACAAGGTAAACAGCGGGGGTGTGGCACCCATAATACTAGGATAGGTTAGGTAAGGTTGTTAGGTTAGGGCCGATATTGCCCCGCTAATGTCCTTTCAAAGGGGTATAGCCTAGTAAACACTAGGATAGCCTATACCCAGTCAGAGTTAAGTCCTGCTGTAGTCTCCTTGAATGCTACCATAATAATAACCTAGGCTATTAGGAGCAACAGAATAGCGACAAAACATGGGTAGGCCGGTAAATATCCTGTTTTACTCCGGGGACGATTTTTACAAGTATTTTTTATTGTTTTTCTTGTTTTGGGGTTTTTTAGGGGTGTTTTTTTATTAACCCCATCGTAAATTGCAAAAACATTAGCCTAACCTAACCTAATCTAACCTAACCGAAAACTAACCTGTCTCGCCGACGCACAGTCCAGTTTGACAAAATTGTCATTTCATTTATTAGGCAACATTTTTTTGCTATTGGCCTGTCCGGTTCACCTATGTTAGGCAACATTTCGGACAGGACAGAAACTAACCTGTCCGAAAAGTGAATCCTGTCATTTTGGTCACGCATCAGCCCTCACTACGTTGCCTATCGTACCAAATTTTAGGCAGGGTCAGACTCGAGCAAAACTATCCTGTCCGAAAATTGAAAATTCAAACTATCCTGTCCGTAAATGTATAACTGCACTCTGAAGTCAGAGATACATGGTTTTAAGGCCAGATGTATCCAATTTGAGTTCCTTAACATGTTTTTAGTGGGGAACAAAAAAATTAAAAAAAAACACACTAAAAACAAAGAAAACAAAAATGAAAAGGGGGGATTGGGCCTGAGTAAATAGATAGATAAATAGATATAATGCAATGGCATGCATCCCAAACTTCTAAATCATCTAAATCTCCAATAAGTTGATCTAAACTCCAAAATAAGGCATAACAAACTAGACTCCAGACCAGGATATACCTGGATAGGACAATTTTTTAGGGAACGTCACCTTAACACTGTCGTGTCTGTATCATTGGCTCTCAAGGCAAAACTGGCAGAAATAGGGCTATCTAAACCAAAACTTTGCATTGAGGGTAAAATTGTACACTGATTTCAAAATTGCACTTACAAATTAAATTAATCCTCAGAGAAAGGAAATATGACCAATTTTATAATTTTGTTTAAACTTATTTAGCTCCATCTCTTCCAATTGCTCACTTACTAAAAATTGGACACCATATTTGGAATAAGCATCAAAATATCTTTCTAATGCCAAGCTCTGGTAAAGCTAGTCCTATTTCTGCCATTTTTGCCCTAACAGCCAATGTTGGAGATGCTTAGGGAACATTTCTTGGTTAAGTTCAGTCCGAAAATGACATTTCGGACAGGATAGTTTTGCTTGATCTTGTTATGTGTAACAAGCCATTAGAACAATCAAATTTATGAATGCATTTTTGGAATCAGCATCAAATTCTACTCCTAATGCAAGGTTTTGGTGAAGCTAGCCCAATGTCAGCCAATTTTACAGATAATATTAACCCAGTGAGACCCAGCGTCGCACGTGATGCGTCGGCAGTGTTTGATCACCAACTCCCAGCGACGCATCACGTGCGTCCGACATATAAAAAACACTTACGTGGCTCGTAAGGTAGGAAATGGCAGGAGAATAGGAGGGGGAGGTACCGTAGTGTGTGTGGGAGACGGGCCGGTAGGTGTGAGCGGGCCGAGACAGCCGCGCGGCTGGTGGTGGTGGGCTTAGTGGGGATACTTTACACCCTTAGTTCACCGCCACTTTGAACCTTCATTACTCCGGTCGTATGGGAGCTAGAGGCTTGAGATTTATGTGAGACACTCCTTAGGATGTATGCCGTACAATGCCATACTCAGGTTTTACCCTAGTGCTCCCGGGCGGGTGGTCATGCGGGGGAGACGAACTTTCGACCCCGCCCCCCAAATGACAGAAATTTTTTTTTTTTCATTTCTCACCATTCTCTTCAATTTTGGCTAAACAAATTTTTTTGAGGCTCCCCCCCCCCCCCAAAAATGTCCAAGGTGATTTTTTTTTTTTTTTTCATTTCTCATCCTTGTCTTCCATTTTAGCAAAAAAAAAAAAAAAAAAAAATGAAAATGGCTTGGGACTGGGGTGAACAAAATATTATAACTAGCCGGGGCTCAACGGGTTATTAAAGTTATGTTACCTTTTATATATAGTAAGTAAGAGATGACATTCCCTAAACCATATCACATCTGTAAGATAGGCAGAAATAGGGCTAGCATTACCAACACTTTGCACTAGGAGTAGAATTTGATGCTGATTTCAAAAATGCGTTCAGAAATTGGATTGCTCTTATATTTTAATACAAATACCAAAATCAAGGAAAACTATCCTGTCCGAAATGCCATTTTTGGACTGAACTGAGCCAAGAAATGTTCCCTAAGCATCTAATGCTGATCCATAGTACCATTATCTCTGTTAGGTATCTAGATCTCATAGTTTCGTGGCCAGATTCTGGTTCATCATCGAATTCTACCTATATGGGTCATATCTGATTCGTGGTTAGGCAATACATTTCTAGATTAGTATAAATAATTCAGGTATCTGAAGATATATCCGCTTGAAATTTTGATTAGTTACTAAACATGTCATTATGCAATGGAAAAGCTAATAATATGATTGGAATAATGTTTACAAAGTGGGGTTTACTCTTGGTGAGGTGAGGTTAGGTTCAAAAGCTTCACAGGAAGATAACTTTAGGTTGCCAGTGTCCGTTTCCTGTTATTTAATTTAAGTTAGGTTAAATAAATTGAAAAGGATATTAATTAATGATATTACACACTTAATTTTACAATAATAAAAACTATCCTGTCCGTCAGTAATTGTTTTGGTCATTGTTGCCTAAGAATCCGTCAAAAGTGTCCAGTTTGGGCTTCCGGACAGGCCAGTTCCCTATGAATAATAAAATATTGCATTGGGTGGCCATATCCAGACAGAGTTTTTGCGATTGTACAGTTGAAAATTACTCTGGAAGTAGCATATACCTTGTTATTTTCGTTAATATATGACTTTAAATAGAACAGGAAGAAAGCCCTCAATAAATGGTCCATGACAAAGGTTCTGTCCGGTTAGGATAGTTACATGATAACTGTATACAAGTTTCAGACAGAACCCGCTCACTGCTGCCTATCGTCTCTGGAAAAAAAGTGAGCCGGTACGATTGCATGAAAACTTTTGATATATTAGAGAATGTTATTGCAGAAATGAATTCTACAGCTCATTTTACCCCTTGTACCAGAATCTCAGGTTCAAACACGATCAGAAAATTGAGTTATGAGGGAATTGTCATTTTGTCCCTATGAAGGTGTGACTGAGTGGCCGCTCACCTTGAGTTGGCTCACACTATTTTCCAAAACTCTCAGTTAGAGATAAGGTGGCTCAATGAAACTTGGAGGGCATGGAGTCAATGGGTCGATACACAACATACCGAAATCTCAATTCAAAACTCCTTAATTGAAGGTGTTTATGGGCCTTCCAAAAATTTGGTATCTTGAGGTAAAATCTGGGGGCACAAAATCTTGTTGACCAAGTGTAGTCTTCATGTCTTCGATTCCCCGGCTCACTGGTCTCTTAAAGAGATGACGCCTAGTGCATCTGTAAGTACTACGTTGTCCACATATTCATCCCTGTTTTCGTGTTCCTACGACATCGGGAAGTGGGTGAAAAAATAGTCTAAAGTTAGAGTGGTTGAGCGATCTGGCATGACCGTGTTCCCTGTCAATTTTAACCCTTTCACGCACATATGACGCAGAGGTCTCCAGATTAGCAATAATAAATAGAGTTCTCTCACTCTTATAATTACCTCTCCAAAATTAGTTTTCTGCCCACAGCTAACTCAAAGACAACTGCAGAGGTTGAAGTAACTAAACTAAAGGTTTCTAAATACCCCTGATGGTAACAAAGATTTTAAAGTATCCCTAATAGGCTCAAAATCGTGTCATATGTCGGAGAGAGTTAAGACTCCCTTTAGACCCCCGAAATGATTCCAGACGGAAAAATGAGTTTCTTCGGACATCCTAATTCAATTCACCCGTTACTCATGCAAAAGTCGGACAGGCCAGGTGGCGTATTTCCCTAATGCAAACTGGCATGTCCCTGCGACGGTCTAAACCCAGCTCACGTTCCCTGTTTATGGGTTCGCGAAGGTTTGTAATACTTCAATGTATCTATTTCAAGTCAAATATACATCATTTCCGCGCATCATCAAACCATACTAAGTCTACCACTAATAATATTAACCCATTAGTACCAACAGAATAGCCACAAAATAGGGGTAGTATAACTGTAGATCTATCCAGATGCCTACTTTAACCTAACCTAACCATGTATATTAATGTACTATTAATGAATGTAAAATGTAAAACTATATAGTTACATTACCAAATTATTGATATATATATATATATATATATATATATATATATATATATATATATATATATACAGGGTGTTCCAGTAATGCTTTTCATAAATTATATGGTGGACTCATCAAACAAAAATAAGAATACATTACTCTATGAACATGAGGTTGAGTATTTATAATAACGGAGTTATTACACTATTTAAGTTAACGATAGATACAATGCCATTCAGTCCAAGGGGTAATGTTGCCATTTTAGTTAATTATATCCATTTGGCCTTCGCTATCGCTTGCTAGCCTCAAGATAGTGAGCAGCAGCGATCCGACTTTTCGGTAGAAAAATATGTCCGGCTTTGCCGGTAGAAAAATCAAATCCGGCGAAGCCGGACATATTTTTCTACCGAAAAGTTAGATCGCTATTGCTCACTATCTTGAGGCTAGCAAGCGATAGCGAAGGCCAAATGGATATAATTCACTAAAATGGCAACATTACCCCTTGGACTGAATGGCATTGTATCTACCGTTAACTTAAATCGTGTAATAACTCCGTTATTATAAATACTCAACCTCATGTTCATAGAGTAATGTATTCTTATTTTTGTCTGACGAGTCCACCATATAATTTATGAAAAGCATTACTGGAACACCCTGTATATACACGGTTGCTTGCTATACAGGATTATACCAAAATATGCAGTCTTAAAATGGCACCAAAGATGGAAGATGAACGTAGAAATAATAACCCTTACTAATAACAAACGATATAAGTCGAGTGTCTTACGTGAATGAGAAACAAATCACAGTCTCAGTATGGGAGACACGGGGGTAAATTGGCCCTGTCACTCTTTCAACTATGGGGGAGGCACTCCTTATAGGCAGTTCTGCCTTTTGCCTCCCTCAATCACATAGAACAAAAAAAACAGGTAGGCTGGGAGAGTCCCACGGTAGAGGGGCGCGCCACAAGGTAGCCGCGGTATTCTCAAGTGACCTTCCTATTTCTATCAAACAAATTTTGATGATACCGATGGAAAGAGCATACAAAAATGAAGCTAAAGTTAAGAAAGTCACCTGATATTTCGAGTTGGTGGGTGGCTGTTTCGGCGGTGACTATTATTCTGGAAAGTTCAGGCGAGTCCTCCTCTGCACGGCTGGGTGGCGCGTAAACCTGCAACAAAAACCTTATTAATTTCATGACGAATAGGACACATTTGGCTATTATTCTGTCTCGAGTCAGCCACCCCCATTAAAAAAATAAATAATACATAATCTATTTATTTCACCACAACACCAAACACCTCCAATGAAATTAATGAAAGCATATAATTATGTGATCCACCAGGATTCGAACCCGGGTTATCTTTTTATTGTTTAAATGTGCAGTTTGATTGGAGGGTTGCGGTGTCTCCAGATTACTGCACAGGCGTTTTAAGAGGAGTGAAAAGAAAAGTTGTGTTAGCATAATAGTAGTTAGGAGAGATAGTAAAGGTGGGTTTTATATTGTTTAGAGAGATAGTTTGTCGTCATCTTTTAAAGTCAGGGTGATTTAAGTCAAGTTGGGGCCTAGGGTTGAGGTGATGACATGTTTGCTGTGTTGTGTTGTTCTGATGAAGGTCCCTAGGGTTGAGGCGATGACATGTTTGCTGTGTTGTGGAGTGTTGTTCTGATGAAGGTTCCCAGGGTTGAGGCGATGACATGTTTGCTGTGTTGTGGTAGGTTTCCTATGCTTGATGTTGAAAGTTCCTCCTTGTACTAACGTTTTTTGTTGGTGTTTCTGAGGTTTCTGTAGCGGTTTTCCTGAGGTGGTGGTGATGGATGTTGGGTCTGGGTATGGGTGCTGTTGTTTTGGCTTTTTTTTGGGTGCTGAAAATTTGCTGTTTTGATGGTGGGGTTTCGTTGGCTTTGGCTTTTACTGTCGGTTGTTTTTGTTTGTGGTTTTTTACTTTCATTTGGGGTTTTTTCGGTTGGGATGCTCTTGGGTTGGCTGGTATTCCCAGTACTGGTACCAGTATCAGTTATTATTATTTGTTGTTGTTGTTCCGTGGGCTGTTGCTCTGTTGAGTTGACTTGGGTCATCGTGCACTCTGGTGATGGTTGTGGGGTGGGTGAAGCTGTAGGAGCTGATGTATTCGCTACCAGTACTGGTGGTGCTGTGGTACCGGTAGTTGTATCTACCGGTACTGGAGATGTTGTGCAACTTGTGCTAGTTGCAGCTACCGTTACTGGTGGTGTTGTGATAGCTGTAACTACTGGTGCTGGTGGTGTTGTGGCTGTTGCAGTTGTAGCCTCCAGTATTGATGGTGCTGTGACTGTTGTAGCTACTGGTACTGTAGGTGTTGTGTTAGTTATGGTTGCAGGTGGTGTTGGTGTTGATGATGTTATAGTTATGGCTGCAGTATGTGATGAGTGTGGTAGGGGGGGGTTTTGGGCCTGGTGGACGGACTTGGCAAAGCATATGTGGGGGGTCTGGTTGTTGTGCGGGTGGCGGTATGGTTATGTTGGTGGAAGATGGTCCACCATCTATATCAGTGCGATATGTTTTGTTTATGCAGCATGTTGGAGGTTGCTGATGATGGAGGCCATTATGTGTAGCTGCTCCTCCATTGGCAGTGATGTTATGGTGTTAATTATGTTTATGTGCTTGCCTTGGTCTTTGGGGTGTGGTGTTGTGTGGCCTAGTGTTTGAGTTGTGTTGTGGGTGGGTGGGAAAGTTTGTTAGATGATTGTGGGATGTCCTAGTTGTGGGGTTCTGATTCTGTAAGACATGGGAATATGATGTGCTGGGGTGAGGGCTAGGCTTGTTTCCCACTAGCGGACGGTATTCTGGTTGCACAGTTTGCACTGATGCACCTTGTTCCCTTGCTAGTGGTACTGATGCAACTTGTTCCTGGATTTTATTTGTAGTACTGGCTCCCTGAGGGTTATTTTGGTGTTTTGCCTTTACAAATTCTGGGCAGGTGTTTGAGGTGGATGGGTGGTCTCCGCCGCAGTTTGGACATCTGAATTCTGTGCTCGTGCATTCACTGGTTGGATGTGGTCGAGCGCATTTGGCGCAACGGATCGATGTTGCTCGGCAGTTTTTGGTCAGGTGGCCCCATCTTTTGCACTTCCTGCAGCTGAGGGGCGGTGGGGTGTAGGGGATGACAGTGCGCTGGAAAGTGGCAACTTTGATCATTGTGGGGAGGGGGGATCGAGAAGTGATCCGCACTCTTTTTGAGGGGCACAGCTCCCCAGTAGTATAATCTTTATCCGTAAATCTAATGACATTGACTATATTGCTATCTAGGCCTATTTCTGTTTCTAGTAGACTGCTGGTGATTTCCTCAACAGTTATGTAGGTGGGGATGCTTATGATACTGTGGGAAAGTTGCTGGTTATCCCTAGGTAAGGACACTGTACTTCCCATTGTCCGATTTTGGTGGTTTGTAAAGCATTGTCTATTACTGAGGTGCTAAGTTCAGTGTCAGTGTCCACTGCCAGTATGCCCTTATCTTTGTTTAATCGTACGTTCAGGGCAGTAATGTGGAGATGTTGTTCAATGTTTGTGAAGAACTCGAGGTACTTTGTGTCCTTGGAGAAGAATGCTGCATCTTTGGGTTTGACTAGTATGGTATGAAAAGTTCGGGAGGGGTACTTACCAGCGATATTTGGGCTTACCGCTGGGGTTTGTTGGTCACCATGCCGCTTATGTATTTTGGATGATTTTGCGTTATTACGAGAATGGAAGGCACTATCTAACCATTGGTCGTTGTCTGTGGGGCAGTCAGAGTTTGTGGGGTCATTTGAGGGGGTTACATGCATGATAGGTGAGGTAGAAGAGGTGTTAGTAGCGGGAGAAGCTAGTGGGACCTCCCCTCCAGACGCCATGGCGGAACTTGAATCAACCCGGGTTATCACACACCTTATGGTACAGTCGCGCTAATAAGTCATGTCTTAGCTGTCATTACGATTGGCTTGCTCTGTGCTGTATTAATGTCTGTCAGATGTTGAATAGGCTGGGTAAGTGTAGGAACATAGTTGTATATCTCATTCAAATAGAAGAAATCGTGTAAATATTGCGGATGCCAATTATTGATCATAACATAATTGGTGCCGGGACATGACTTATTAGTGTGACTGTACATCACCAAGACGGTTTAACCCGTTGAGCCACGGCTAGTTATAATATTTTGTTCACCCCAGTCCCAAGCCATTTTCACTTCTTTTTTTTGTTTGCTAAAATGGAAGACAAGGATGAGAAATGGAAAAAAAAAAAAAAAAAATCACCTCGGATATTTTTTTTTTTTGGGGGGGGGGGGAGCCTAAAAAAAATTTGTTGAGCCAAAATGGAAGAGAATGGTGAGAAATGAAGAAAAAAATTAAAAAAAAATCACCTCGGTCATTTGGGGGGCGGGGGTCAAAAGTTCGTCTCCCCCGCATGACCACCCGCCCGGGAGCACTAGGGTAAAAACTGAGTATGGCATTGTACAGCATACATCCTAAGGAGTGTCTCACATAAATCTCAAGCCTCTAGCTCCCATACGACCGGAGTAATGAAGGTTCAAAGTGGCGGTGAACTAAGGGTGTAAAGTATCCCCACTAAGCCCACCACCACCAGCCACGCGGCTGTCTCGGCCCGCTCACACCTACTGGCCCGGCTCCCACACACACTACGGTACCTCCCCCTCCTATTCTCCCGCCATTTCCTACCTTTCGAGCCACGTAAGTGTTTTTTATATGTCGGACGCACGTGATGCGTCGCTGGGAGTTGGTGATCAAACACTGCCGACGCATCACGTGCGACGCTGGGTCTCACTGGGTTAAAAAAAAAAAAAAAAACCCAAAATAAATAAAATGGTGTATATAATTAGCCTATGTGCCTGAGTATATAGAGTGTGATTATGGGTGAGGGCTGGTCCTGTCCACAGTTAGGTTTGGCATCCTCTACTCAACCT
This sequence comes from Paralithodes platypus, assembly GCA_032716605.1. Classification (NCBI taxonomy): domain Eukaryota; kingdom Metazoa; phylum Arthropoda; class Malacostraca; order Decapoda; family Lithodidae; genus Paralithodes; species Paralithodes platypus. The sequence continues at coordinate 44,939,188 of CM064502.1, forward strand.
TACCCGTTTAGGTGTCTTTTTCCTGTACTGTACTACTTTTCTTAAGGCGGTGTATCACACGAGCGATTTTTCCGTAAATTTTTACGGGCAATTGTTGTCTGGCGGCTTCAAAATACAAGTTCCGGAAGAATTAAACTACCAAACATAATACACCTTCGATCTAGTTTCCGATTCCAATGCAAAAATATCCCTAAATATCACCCAAAAATACTTGCTCCTGGAAAATTGACGGAAAAAGCGCTCGTGTGACACTGGCTTTACTTCGGGGTCGGGAGGCTAGGAATCCTCCCATTGTAAAGTTCACCTACTAGACAAGACAGAAAGGGACGAGGTACGGTCGCGCTAATAAGTCATGTCCCAGCTGTCATTACGTTTGGCTTGCTCTGTGCTGTATTAATGTCTGTCAGATGATGAATAGGGTGGGTAAGTGTAGGACCAGGTTTGTATATTTCCCTCGATATGAAGAAATGAAGCTTAGATATTGCTGATACCAATTATTGATCAAAACATACTTGGTGCCGAGACATCACTTATTAGCGCGATTGTACCATACCGGTAACGTGAAAGTGGTCCCGGACCCGAGGAATCTAAACATTAAATGTTTCTGTTTTGGCTCTGTCTCGAGTCAGCCACCCCCAGCTATGGGGTATGAGCCTGATTATATACACACATACATTAACCCTTTCAATGCGGGTGACTTATTCAATTTTATTCTAGCTATATTTAGAAAAAATTTAGCCTTTTAGGAATAAGTTGCTAAGATGGTTAATTTAGATGGTGAGCCTTATTACTAGAGGTCCTTCCTAAACTGAATAAAACCATTTACAAAAAGTCAGAATATAACTCAAAAGCTTATATTCTGTCACCTGTACTGAAAGTGTTCAATACATTATACCCTGTTCATTATAGGTAGGCCAGAAGATAATCTTCAAGGACACTACATCCGCCCTATTAGAAACAATTTATTAGGGAAAATAGGGATCAATAGACTAGCCATATTTTTCTCATTATAGTCCGCATGAAGGAATTTCGTTATCGACACTTGAAAAAACCCGATTACACAGAAAAATAACACTAAAATAATGTCTCGACCGTAAACAAAGCATTGCGCACAATGAATCCTTCGACTTGAATGATCCGGTGGGTGCAATTCACCCATGGCGTGAGCGTTACTCACAAAAACAAAATACCACGAAATAGCGGCAACCTGTTATTGCCCCCTGACATATATGAGGATGACAATAAATCAAGGCGGGGTGAGGGGACGTCAACTCATCGTGTATCCAATTTGGTCAATATTTACGAGCCGCACCACAACTGGGATCTCATTTCTAATGGTAGTTTTGGGTTCCTATCATTCTATGCTAAAACATATAAAATATGTTTTCTTTAGCTAATATTAACCTAACCAAAAAAACTAACCTAACCTAATAGCCCCCAAGTAAATTTAGGTTAAGTTAGGTTAGGTTTTTTGGTTAGGTTAATGCTTTAAAAAAAAAAAAAAAAAAAAAAAAAAAAAAAAAAAAAATCCAGTGGATAAAAATTCTATAGCAATGAAGCATAAAATGATATGAACCCAAAACTACCATTAGAAATGAGATCCCAGCTGTGGTGCGACTCGTAAATATTGACCTACAATTTACCCCACAATTTTCACTTACCTACTGTAAAAGCGCGATTCACCCAATAAATGGCGCAATTTGACGCTGTATCTTCAGATTAATAGATAATGGGCAAGTTTATGCAACTCCTCCACTCCAGCCATGCAAAACAACTATGATGAACACTATAGTCCTTGAAGAAAAAAAATAAAAATGTGGTAAATAAGGCCGATGTAGTCTTGTTGAACGTTACCGGCACAGAAAACCAGAAACCAACCTCTTATAACTAAAAAGCGACGAGAGAAACCAAGCTAATATTTTCGGTTATATTCAAGGACACTAGTGCAGCGTTATGAGAAACAATTTATTAGGGAAAATAGGCAACAATAGATTCGCCATATTTTTCTCAATATAGTCTGCATGGAGGATTTTCGTTATCAACATATTGAAAAATACCCACTTCACAGACAAATACACCAAAAATCTAAGTCAAAGCGGGGGTGTGGGGGCGGCAGCCCCCACCTATAATACTAGGATAGGTTAGGTAAGGTTGTTAGGTTAGGCTAATGGCCTTTCAAAGGGGAATAGGCTAGTAAATACTAGGGTAGCCTATACCTGGTCAGAGGTAAGAAGAAGAAGAGTCCTGCAGTAGTCTCCTTGAATGCTACCATATTTTCTACCTTTTGGGAAGAGTATGACAGAAAAGGTGCAAAAATTCACAGCCCATTTGGTCTAACCCTTTTTTAACCCGTCCAGCACCAGCGACGCGTCTGGCGCGTCGGCGATGTATGTAACGCACAGCCCCAGTGACGCGTCTGACGAGTCACCCTAATTGCTCCGACCGTAACCTCAGGTGTAGCCACTCGAGAGGGCTCAGATTTGTATGGGAACTGTGTACGTATCCCACGCAACCGTGCTGATGGTTGAAAACTCTCAAAGTCTACGTGCGTGCGCGTGAGCGCGCAATAACCTGGGGTAATTTTTTTTTTTTTTTTTTGGGGGGGGGTTTTTTTTTTTTTTTTTTTTTACTCTTGTAAAATATGTTTTCGGGGGCTCTGTAGGACCATTCTTTAAGCTTTTTGAGCGGTTTTTCGTGGTTTTTCCTTCATTCCTAACCCATTCGCTATTGTTTCTGGAATAAAAAAAAAAAATGAAAACCGGCCGGGTTCTGGTGAACAAAAAATACAAAACTAGCCGGGGCTCCACGGGTTAATTGTAGTTTCCTAGACTGTCTGGCCGAACAGTCCCGAGTCCGATAGACCAAAGCCACTCCAGATGCTCAGGCCTCAGGGTGAGATTAAAGGTCATGGTTTCCAATTTCAGGCCTACCTACTTTTTCTTGCATCTGATATTTGACTAGGCCTATTAACTTAAGGGAGGTGACCTGCTTTTTGTTATTTCTGTCCTTTTCTCTCATTCTCTGGCTTGTATCCATTCAGCCCCATTCAGCCAACTATTTTAAGATGTTTATCCCCATCTAGGTGTCGATTTCTTCCTGGCAAGCGATAGCGAGCCAGCATTATATGAAGAAATCCGGCTTCGCTGGAGACATTTTTCTATCAAAAAATTTACAAATTTAGCCTGCTGTCAAACAAAAATAAAAAAATATGCTGGCTCGCTACCGCTCACCAGTAAGAAATTGACACCTGAATGGGATTAAACTTCTTAAAACAGTAGGCTGAATGGGGCCAAATGGATACAAGCCAGAGAAAGATAGAAAAGGACAGAACAAAAACAGGTCACCCCCTTAATGTTTCAAGGGAGTTTTGTAAAGTCAGTGAAAATGGGTTAGCCTAAACAGACTCAGATGCGGAAATAACTTGAGCCGACCATGCCAAGTGAGATATCTTTCTTGGTGTCACTGGTAGAGTGTTCGCCTCATAGCCCAAAGGTCCCGGGTTCAATCCCAGGCCCTGGCATGTTTTTGTGAGGCTATTTCAGCATCTAAGTTTAAGTGTGTTGGTAAAATTGTTAAGATGATTGAGAGTAAGATCGGAGCTCCATAAATCCTCTTTCGGGTATGGTGTAAATACCTATGGATAAAATTGAAGACAACCCGGATACGAGCCCCATTGATAATTATCAGTGTTCTAGAAGTTTCATGGACGATACTTTGTTGGTGTACATGTAATTACCGTCGCAAATTCACTATAAGTGAAATACGAAAAACTGTTGGATTGTTCACCCATAAACAGGGAACGTGAGCTGGGTTTAGACCGTCGGGCACCCATAAACAGGGAACGTGAGCTGGGTTTAGACCGTCTGTTAGTTTTCGGTTAGGTTAGGTTAGGCTAATGTTGAAAATACTAAAATGCGACGGTCCACGGTATTAAACAACACTGTATATCAAAGAAAAATACAAAAAACACTAAAATTAACTAGTAAAAAGGCTGTCCGGGGTCTCTTCAATTTTGACCAAACCTATTCCTACAGTTTTCCTTCTGCAAATTTATTTTTACCCATTATTAAGCAATGTTAACACCTTGGACCGCAGGGACGCACTTTATGCATCGCCTATGTACTGTATATGTAACCCTCAGTACCAGCGACGCAACGGTTGTGTCCGCTTTAATTACTCGTCCTATGGCACCTAGAGGCTTCAGATTTGTATGGGAACTACTATAAGATCCCACGGAACAATACCGATGTTTGGCATTTTGGCAACCCCCAAGTCCAGCCACGTGCGTGTGGGAGAGATTTTCCAGTATATTGCCTACCCATCACCCCATGTTAACCCCCTCAGACAGGAATAGTTCACTTACTGATGGGTTGGCAGACCGCCCGGTATTTCCCCCACAATAGTCAATCCCTCACTGAGGGACTGTTAGGAGTCGGAGGAATTTGGGGTTGCTATCAATCGACAGATTATGATTTAACTTACCTAACTTACGGAGTTCAAAATGACACAGAAACCTCATATAACTTATTATTGAGCTATTTCACTAGCACCAGTTTTCCAGTTGTTACAAACATTTTATGAATGGAGGATGCCTTTAGGCACATGGACCTTTTTGTTTTATCTGTGTTTTTCCTTCCTCCGTTCATTGTCTCTTTAAAAAAAAAAAAAAAAAAAAAAAAAAAAAGGCTCATATGACGCGATCGTGTCATATGATTCATTTGGGCGGAACCGCCATATGACGCGATCGCTTCATGAGACCGAGGGGCTTAATTGTGACTTTCCCCCACCCCACAGGACCCCCAAATAACCTAGGTGAGCAGTTTTATGTTTTTCCTTCAGTACTAACCCATCCCACGTGTCCGGGATTTTTGTTTTGACAAGTAGCTGGATCTTGGAGTGTACTTTATTTTAATTAAATCGCTTGGGGTCCAAGGGGTTAAGATAGGCTCCCCTAAAACCTTATGTCATTAACCCTCTCCATCATATATGACGCGATCGCTTCATACGGCAGTTTGCCCCAAAGTATCAGGACTATTGTCATATGAACTTAGTGAAATGGCTCAATAATAAGTTTATGACGCAATTTGTGTCATATTGAGCTCAGTAAGTTAGATCATAATCTGTCAGTTGGTGGCAACCCCAAATTCCTCCGACTTCTAACGGTCCCTCAGTGCGAGAAAGTGTTGTGGGGGAAATACCGGGCGCTCGGGCAACCCCTAACTTTCGTATGGTAATATGTCTGAAAGAGTTAAGCTAACCAAATAACCTAACCGGGGAGCTACCACCCTCAGACCCCGCTGGTCTTACCATTGAGAGAGGATAACAAAATACTAAAAATATGAAAGTGAAATTAAAAAGTTAGTTCTACACTGATTCAAGATGGCCACCTCTTGTTTCCACCTATATTTAGCCCAGTCAAGTGAAAAATAATTTAATTAGCGGCAGTAATGCAGTACGCCCGAATATTACATCCTTGCCCAATTTAGTTATCGACAATTTTTAAATTCCCGATTTCACCGAAAATAAACAAAAATAATTAAGTCCCGACCGAAACAAAGCATTCCATAGACTTAACCTCCTTGTTTTGTAGGATGCGGCAAGTCTTTTCAAAAGCGCAATTCACTCAACGAGCGTGACTAACCCGCAACCTGTTTTTTCCCCTTTACAGATCAACATTGGTCTATATGAGGATGACAATAATATTTACCTCACCTACTGTAAAAGTGAGATTCACCCAATAAATGGCGCCATTTGCCGCCGTAATATCATTAACCCGTGGAGCCCCGGCTAGTTTTGTAATTTTTGTTCACCAGAACCCGGCCAGTTTTCAAAAAAAAAATGTATTCCAGAAACAATAGCAAATGAGTTAGGAATGAAGGAAAAACCATGAAAAACCACTCAAAAAGCTTAAAAAATGGTCCTACAGAGCCCCCGAAAACGAATTTTACAAGAGTAAAAAATTGAAGGCAATTACCCCAAAAAAACATGTTATTGCGCGCTCACGCGCACGCATGTGGACTTTGAGAGTTTTCAACCATCGGCACGGTTGCGTGGGATACGTACACAGTTCCCATACAAATCTGAGCCCTCTTGAGTGGCTACACCTGAGGTTACGGTCGGCGCAATTAGGGTGACGCGTCAGGCGCGTCTCTGGGGCTGTGCGTTACATACAGTCGACCCTCGCAAATTCGGACTAAAAGAGACTGGGCCTTGTCCGAATTCAGGAAAAGTCCGGATTCAGAAAATAGTGTACAGGGGGGCCACACACGCATACACATACGCACACACATTATTAATATTAATAGCCTAGCAGTAAATAAAAGTTACGTAATATACAGTACTGTACAGTACTCACCTTATCCTAAATCTTCTATTTACACTATGTACAGGGGTTGATTGAAGGGGGTTAATCAGAATCAGATTTATTGCCTTTGACACAAAATTTAGCAGCATAGTTCTTTAACTTGTCCTTGGTCTTACGTATATTGGAGACGGTTTGCTTCTTGCACCCATACTCCTCACAAACCTGGAGCACTGTACGACCATTCTCAAGCTTCCTTATCAGTTCTAGCTTTTGTTCTACACTCAGAGTAACCTTTACCCGCTTGAGTCTTTTGAGGCTTGGGGGGCATGGTGGCTGGCAATGAAAGTCGATAATACCACCTTAATAACCAGGTAGTCGCACGGCGGGTTGTAAACAAGCTTGAATGACTAGGCGGGAACGAGTGGCGTCACCCGTCGCGAGAGCCACCTACCGGACAAAATTTTAAGTATTCGAACAAGTATGCGTTACGGTACGCACTACCGGACGATCGGACCGGACTCCGGATTGTTGAAAGTCCGGATTGGTGAAGTCCGGATTAGCGAGGGTCGAGTGTACATCGCCGACGCGTCAGACGCGTCGCTGGGGCTGTACGGGTTAAGGGGAGATTTCCACTTGAGGGATAGTTTTCTGGACCCCTTTCTCACTCATGTTTAGCCCCATTGCTTTTGAGATTTTAAGACTTTCGCCCCATTAGTTTGACGATCTTAACAAATTTCGCCCCATTTCTGTCAATTTTAAGATCTTTCGTGCCAATTAGGTGTCTATTTTTTCCTGGCGAGCGATAGCGAGCCTGTAATGTAAGAGGAACCGGCCTTCGGCCGGGACATTTTTCTACCGAAAAATGTACAAATTTATCTTGAAAGGGGGTCTAGGGGGTGTAATCGTAAGTTTGATGGAAATATAGGGAACAAACTAAAAACCTCCCCTTAACACTTACTATGCGGGCATATTTCCGCCATATTAGGCACTCCTGATTAATTAGGCAAGTGTCTAAATGAAATAGGGATTTATTCAGCAAAAAATTAGAAAATAGATTCAAAATGACACCAACAACTTCGTAGCTCGCGGGGTTCACCCGCAGCGCTACCATAGACATTCGCTAAATTAGCAATTATCGCTACTATCTCACTACATTTGCCTTTGGTAGCACTGTATATCTCGCAAGACTGACTCTGAACCCTCAGTGTCACGGCCGCCAGGCTGGGAGAAAGACGTGTGGCCTCTCCCGCTCCCTCACACTATTATACAGGCTTTAACCCGTTGAGACCCAGCGTCGCACGTGTTGCGTCGGCAGTCTTTGATCACCAACTCCCAGCGACGCATCACGTGCGTCCGACATATAAAAAACACTTACGTGGCTCGTAATGTAGGAAATGGCGGGAGAATAGGAGGGGGCGGTACCGTAGTGTGTGGGGGAGCCGGGCCAGTAGGTGTGAGCCGGCCGAGACAGCCGCGCGGCTGGTGGTGGTGGGCTTAGTGGGGATAGTTTACACCCCTAGTTTACCGCCACTTTGAACCTTCATTACTCCGGTCGTATGGGAGCTAGAGGCTTGAGATTTATGTGAGATACTCCTTAGGATGTATGCCGTACAATGCCATACTCAGTTTTTACCCTAGTGCTCCCGGGCGGGTGGTCATGCGGGGGAGACGAACTATTGAAACCCCCCCCCCCCCGCCCCCCAAATGACCGAAATGAGTTTTTTTTTATTTGTGTGTTCATTTCTCACCATTCTCTTCCATTTTGGCTCAACAAATTTTTTTGAAGCTCCCCCCCCCCAACCCCCCCCCCCCCCAAAAAAAATGTCAGAGGTGATTTTTTTTTGTTTTTTTTTTCATTTCTCATCCTTGTCTTCCATTTTAGCAAACAAAAAAAATAAGTGAAAATGGCTTGGGACTGGGGTGAACAAAATATTATAACTAGCCGGGGCTCAACGGGTTAAAGGCCTGTAAATTGCCATGGCGTTCGGGAACTTTACCCGCAGGCAAAGGGTTAAAGACATTTCGCGCCGCACTATTAGAAACAATTTATTAGGGAAAATAGGGACCTATAGACTCGCCATATTATTCTCATAGTACGCATGGAGGAATTTAGTTAACACAATGGTTCTTCAGTCGGAGGATGTAGGCTACTGGGGCTTTGTTCGGAGGACGTAGGAATTTTGTAGGATGGTTTGGCGGACGCAGCGATACAAATCCAAGACAACTTGAAAAAACCAGGTTACTCCGAAAAATAACTCGCAAAATAATCAGTCCCGATCGTAAACAAAGCATTCCGTCCAATGAATCCCAATAAATCCCAATTCCAATAAGATTGGAAGCCAAAGCGTCACATTTTTCCCTTGCCCCTCAACTTTCTCTTCATAATTGCTGAGGGGCACAGGGTCCTGGGTGGGGCTTTGGTTTCCTGGGCGTTTCCGCACCCTGCTCAGCTCTCCTCCATGGAGTGGCTTCGGTCACCCAGGCCAGGTCGGCAGGGAGGGTTCTGTGGGGGCGCTATGGTTATGGCCTTGCTCGGGGCTGTTCGGCCAGGCAGCTTGGGGAACAACATGAATCCCTCAACTTTACTTATGTTTTGAACGACGCGGCAGGCGAAATTCGCCCAATAAATGGCGCGAGCATTACTCAAAAACTAAATACCAGCAACCTGTTCTTGCCCCCTTAGGCCCTTACAGATCAACATATATGAGGATGACAATAAGTCAAGGGCAGCGCCCCCCCCCCCCCCCTCTCAACCCATCGTGTAACCAATGTACCCCACAATTTCCTTTACCTATTGTAAAAGCAAGACTCACCCAATAAATGCGCCATTTGACGCCGTATCTTCAGATTAATGAATAATGGAGCAAATCCTCCACTCAAACCATGAAACACTATAGGCCTATTCCTTGAAAATAGGCCTATATAGAATACTTGGCAAATAAGGCCGATGTAAAAATCCTCCATGCGGACTGGCCTATATGGAGAAAATAAAGGCGAATCTATTGGTGCCTATTTTTCCTAATAAATTGTTTCGATAATATTCGTCATTTAAAATTAAAAAAAAAACAAGGTACGATTTTAGTTTCTGGACACCAATTTGACAGGAACCGCCAACGATTTAATAAATATTTGTTTTCGGTTTCCACGCATCCAACACCAAGCTACACCCTTTTCTGGTGTACGAAATACTAAAAAAGCAATGGGGACACTTTAATAATGATAATATGAGACCAAATATAAAGACAACTGTTGCGTTCGTGGAAGTAGCGTTGCTTTGTTTACTGTACGCTAGGAGTGACTTCCAGGGGCCTTGGCGGTCGACTTAAGGGGAGGTTTTTAGTTTGGTCCCTAGATATCCTTCAAGCTTAAGATTACACCCCCTTGAGCCCCTTTCAAGATAAATTTGTACATTTTTTGGTATAAAAATGTCCCGGCTGAAAGCCGGTTCCTCTTAAATTACAGGCTCGCTATCGCACGCCAGGATAAAATACACATAAATGACACGAAAGGTCTTAAAATTGACAGAAATGGGTTGAAAGTTCTTAAAATCGTCAAAATAATGGGGCAAACGTCTTAACATATCAAAAGCAATGGGGCTAGACATGAGGGAGAAAGGGGTCAAGAAAAAAATCCCTCAAGTGTGGAGACCTCCCCTTAATATGGCTAAGCTAACCAGTTGTTGGGTATACATTTGTTGATAAAGACTTGCTTATAGGCCGTGGGATACAGGATACGGGTTGAGGGGGGGCTCTGCCCCCCCCTCAACCCCCCGTGAATTATAATAATCGTCATATATGTTGCCAGCAGAGGGAGGGGGGGGGGGGGCAAGTATAACAGCTGGCCTGGTCGTCACCTCGAGCTGGGTAAACAAACCGACGATCCTAAGGGACGACGGACTCGCCGTTTTATTCTCGTCGAAAACCACATTTAAAAAGTTATTATATCGTATTCAATACTATTACCAGACCAGAAAAAGGTGTAGCCTAGCTTGGTGTTGGATGCTGGAAACCGAAAAACAAATATGTATTAGGCTAAATCGTTGGTGGTACCTGTCAAATAGGTGTCCAGAAACTAAAATCGTACCAAAAACAATATTATCTACATTCTACCATAACCCTTCCCGAGCTTCATAAAATCGTCTATAAGTAGCGGAAATCAAATACAAAAAACAATCTTATCATATCTACAGTAGCCTACATGTAACATTCTACCATATTCCTTCCCAAGCTTCATAAAATCGTCTGAGTAGCTGAAATTAAAAGATACTGAAATAAAATACATTAGGCCTATCGCTACTGAAAGGGTTAAGTGTCCATTGGCCAACATGTGCCCTCAAGGTAAAACAAAAATAAAATAAATACAAATAAAATAGCCTAGGCCTAAAAAATATAATAAAATGAGACCACCTAAATTACCGGTGACGTCATGTTAGCCTAGTTATATTCTGGACAATAACAGGCTATACTCCATGCAACTCAACCTTGCCGCCGGCCTCTACAGCAGATACGAGACGGCGCCTGGGATTGGCTATCTGGCCAATAGGAGAGGCAGAGCTGATAACGTATTCATTATCTTTATTATTCCTTATAGATTAATTAATATGAACAATAGCACGAAGGTAACGAAAGGTAAACATGAATAGATAATGGTTATATCTGCACATACAGACACAAATAAGATAATATTTGCGAGTTTAAAAGACGCCGCGGAGCCAGTGCAGTGTTGCCAGGAGGTGGTTTGTTTTATATGTATACACTCCATTCCCATCTTTTCGGCTGTTTCTGAATATTCTGCTCGGTGTGTTGTTGTATGCTAAATAACAAAGGGGTTTGTATGCTACTTTCTAGTATAATAACTTGGCTAAATTGTAACCACAACGTCAAGGATAAGTGCAAATAATACAAAGTCTGGAACCTTTAAGGGGAGGTATTTAGTTGTTCCCTAGACCTCCATCAAGCTTAAAATTACACCCCTTTGAGTCCCTTTCAATATAAATTTGTAAATTTTTCAGTAGAAAAAATTTCCGGCCGAAGGCCGGTTCCTCTTAAATTACAGGCTCGCCAGGATAACATTGACACCTGAATTGCACGAAAGGTCTTAATATGGGGTGAAAGTTCTTAAAATCGCTAAACTAATGGGGCAAACGTTTTATAATATCAAAAGCAATGGGGCTAAACATGAGGGAGAAAGGGGTCAAGAAAATAATCCCTCAAGTGGAGATCTCCCCTTAATACCTAGGGAGTTACGTCATTGCCAGCCAATCACGGGCCCGGTCTCGTATCTGCTGTAGAGGTCGGCGGCAAAGATGAGTTACATAAGTTACATAGAGTATAGGCATAATTGGAGGATTTCAGTCAGCTTAGGAAGGATCTCTAGCAATTTACCAGGCCACTGATTATCCATTACACTGCCACAGATATTTTCCAAGTTTAATGAAATGTCTAATTAGGGTGAAAGGACGTCACCTGTACAGGATTTGTTTACACCTAGGCCTAAATGGCACCAATGGCCAGAGTTTGACAAAGATATGGGGCGAAAGGTCTTACAATGGCCAAACAAATAGGGAAAACTTCTAATAATGTCAACACTAATGAGGCTTATAAACACGAGGGTGAAGGGGAACCACAAAAAACACGCCCTTGAGGTCATACGAACCAATTATCGGCGGAGCGCGAAGACCACACCTCCTCTCTGACTGACGGACGGCGAAGAAATGGGCCCACGCGGTTTTCGTCTGGTTACGGCTCACCTTGGTTTCATGACGTCATCGCTCGTGTTTTCCTTATTTCTCCCTTTCCACCTTATTCTTTCATGATTTTAATGGATACCCCGATAGATTAATCATATATATCCTTGCCTGGCTAACCTGGATGGCATGATTCGGTGTATTTAAGTGATTTAGAAGCGATTTAATGAAGTAGCCTTCATCACGTGACTCCATTCTGGCTTCCTATTGGCTGATGTAATTCCCCTGGTTTTTCTGTAATTTTCGGACTTTTGGGACTTTCATAATGGCTACCGTGTACAGAATCACTTTTCTATTAGTTGAGAGTTCTTTGATGCTCTAGTATATTGATTTAGGACATTTACAAGGCGCTACAAGAGATTCAAAGTCACGTGATGGAAATCCTGGCATCCTATTGGAGAACGCCCGGGATGTGTTCCTTAATTTGTTTACGAATCCGCGATTATATAATATTAGTTTTGCGATTTGGCCATAACTGCTGATTAATAAATTACATAGTATAATAATTTGGATAATTTGTGATGCCTGGCTGATATGTTTTAGCCATAAATAACAAGATAATACGGGAGAGGTTTGCGATTACGAGCCGATGAATGCACACAAAGCAAAATATCACAGGTGTCAAATCAGCCATCTATAAGGAATAGAGCCAAATCCTTTACACTAACCACCATGTTGGAACCATGAATGAAGTGTCAATCAGTCTATAAAGAATAAACCAACTCCTTTACAGTAGTCCTATCGTAACCCATGAACCAGGCTTCAAATGAGCCCTCTATAAGGAACCAAGCACCGAAAATCCAGTGGAAATCGGTGAAATGAAGTCAAATCTATTTACAGCAACCACCATGTTGGAAACCATGAATCAAGCGACAAATCAGCCATCTATAAGAAATTAACCAAATATTTTACAGTAACCACCATGTTTGAAACCATTACGTTGTGAACCACGGAATCGCAGAGCTCACGGAAGCCATGGGACAAACCTTTTTGTCCAATTAATTTAATTGATGGCTATAGTCTATTTTCTACACAGCTGATGGTAAATTGAACTCCTTAGCAAATTATAGGCCTATCTCGAGACTTAACCCCATCTTTACCGGTGACGTCTTAAAGGGTTCTGGCTACTATTAGACGATTTTATTCAGTTTAAAAAAGGCCTCCAGCAATTAACAGGCTTCGAACTATATCATTGAACCCTTTTTACCACCACAGATCCTTCTTAAACTGCACAAAATGGTCTACATATACAGTAGCTAGAATCCAGTAATAAATATGTCGCCGGTACAGGAGTTAATAACAACATTGAAATGCTGGGTGTGAAGGGAATTTTTCTGTCCTGAAAACTCCCCAGGCCCAGTTAGGGTCGACCTTTCCTGGTGCCTGGCGCGGGGCTCGAACCTCTGAAGGGAGTTTAACCCTCCTAAAAACCCACAGGTTTTGAAACCCTGGTTAGTGACCATGACCAGCATAGGTCAACCAGGCCCGCGCGCTAATCCACTGTACTACCACGGACGTACAATAGTATAGTAACCTTAGTCCTCTTTGTAAGAACCAGGTGACAGTCTCGTGGTGTTTCACGTGATGAGTTTATTGGACTTCCCATCAACGACTATTTTACACTATACCTGACGTCAACTCGGGTAGTACATTATTGTGGTTGCGGGATATTTTCGAGAGCATTACAGTATGTGTGTGTGTGACCTTTATATATAGGGTGTATCGTCGTAGTGTCCAGCAGTGTGTTTGTACTTACTCTAGTTGTATTGCGGGAGTGAGCATGCTCGTTATTTCCCGCCTCCTATATGTGTAGGTGTTATATGTATCGTTGGAATGGCTGTGGATGTGTGTGTAGTCTGTATTTTTAGAAAATTGGCAACATCGGAAACGAAGTCTTAGGGTGGATCTGTATGGTACCATTCTCACTATATACCGTCTCGCCCGAAGGCTTAGGTAGCCATCAGCTTAGGTGAACCATATGATACCCATCTCGCCTTGTACCATTTTTGCCAACCCCAGATGGGACGTCACAACGTCGTCCACTTATTCCAGGTACCTATTTACAGCTAGGTGAACTGAGGCTAACACACGAAAGGAGACAAGCCCAATGTGTGTGTGTGTGTGTGTAGTATGTGTGTGGCTAAACGGGGGGGCGATACCACTCTGCTTACACAGAGCTGATAAAATTTTTGATCCGCCGACCCTTTGATCAGCAGCCGACACTCTACTGACTATGCCACGGCTCGCGACAACATAAAGGGAGTTGTCATAGCGGTAACTCAAACTGCGCCTCCTATACGAGACTTACGTGCGGGTCACCTCGGCCATATTACTCCCTATTTTTTGAAAGGTCAAATTATACCCGCATGATGGAGAAACCTTTTATTGTGTTGACACGACGTACAAGTTTGGACCGTCTGGAGTTCTCTTCAGGTGTGTCTGTTTTACATACCTGAACAGGACTCCAGAGAGAGTCCATACTTGTCGTACCATCACAATAACACGTTTATCCGTCATGTGGGTATAATTCCTCCACATATGCCGACATCCTTAACCAATAACTAAGCTACTATTAAAATATCTACAATATATATAACCTTATTTTTAATAATTTTCCTAACATAACAAACTAAATAAATCATCATTTTGGGTATCGCCTTGCAAAACACTTATTTTTATATATTTTAAACATCGGCACCGATAATGCAGACAGAATCGTCACACTTGATTTTCTTAGCCTGCCCATCCTCCTCTGTGTCATCCGATTCCCGTTTTCTCTTTCCTGTTACCACAAGCTCGATCCAACAGACTGGAGCCTCTTTCTCTTCCAACGACACACCAGTCTCGCTCTCTGGCTCACTACAACTGGGGTCCGACTCATCGCCCAATAGAAATTCAACAGGCGGTGAGCTTATCTTATTCATGATATCCAGACAACCATTCAAGGTGTCAGATATTTTATCATAAATGATAGTTAGGCTGGGGCGGCACATGGCCTCTTCGCACATCATAGACTGTACTAAAGGTTTTAGCGTGTCAGTAATTTTAAGAAGATCAGCATCGATGTCGACACCCTTCAAAACGTCATCGATTATAACACCGAGTGACCAAACGTCGCTTTGAGTGGAGCTTTGGCCATCAAGGTACAGTTCCGGCGCATAGTGCGGACATTTTTTATACGACTTCTTAGTACCCGTAGGGAAACAAGAGTCTTGCCCGGAGAAATTAGCCAGGCCAAAATCTATTATGGAAAGTTTGTAATCATCTGAAGTGATATCAACTATTAGATTATCTAACTTGATATCATTATGTATTATGTTTCTAGAGTGGATTTGGTTGACCTCATGTATTATCATCTTAAGAAGTTTTAGGCTGTCTACAATGTTGTCGTCGTCTGTAAGTAAATCCCATACTGTTTTCCCCGTGCACAGGGACATTACTATTATCGGTTTATCCGACGCAACCGCAAATAGAAAAGGGGCGCCACCAATGCCATCTAAGTGGTAAAGCATTTTGGCTTCTCGATGAAAAATTGATCTGTGGCGGATATTTTTACTTTCTTTCAGGCAGGCTGGTTTGCCCTCAAAATTAACCCTAGTGACCGTACCATAGGCCCCCTTGCCTAATACTGCACCAACGTTCGACACCTTCGCCCAAATAGCACTATTACCACTGTAGTCCATTGTATTTATTACAAAACTGGTGATTACACTTATGATATACTTATATACTTATGTGTATTACGAAAATAACAATACAAATATAAACAAACAAGTTAATTCGAAGTTGATCACCAACGCCTATTTGTACACCTGACACTCGCAACAGACAATTTGATAATGAGTCTTGCTCGAGCGATCTGATAACTTCAAGTCTAAAATATCTACATAACTGCTTGTTGCTATTCTCGTCCACATTAAGTAATAATTAACGTTGTTTGCTGTATGTTAATTCATTTTTACATATAAATCACAAAAATTAGCTGGTTAAACTTGCATTTACTTATTATATACTATATAATAGTGAGGACATATAATTATTATAATTTAGTTACCCATTAAAAATATTAGTTTTCTAAAATAAGCGTGTATAAGAAAATGGAGTTTTTACCGGTAACTAAAATATAAAATACGATCAACTGATACGTGCCCCCAAGTGGAGACCCTATACTTAGGGTAACAGAGATCGGCCAACCTACGCCATCTTGGTGCCCTATAGTAACAGAGATCGGCCAACCTCTTCTCTTTACACTTAACCCTTTCTGTACTGGTGCCGTTATTTTAACTTTATTCTGACTTCTATTAGGCGATGCTCTAGTTTTGATATTTCTTTTGTCTTGTAAGGGGATTGGGTTTATATTTTGGGTCTATTATATCACATATATATATATATATATATATTCCTCGCTAGACCTCTACCAAATTAAAAAAAACATCCATTAATAGATTAATTTGTAAATTTTTCGGTAGAAATATGTCCCTGCCAAAGGCCGGTTCCTCCTAAATTACAGGCCCATATTCGTTCGCCAGATTTTTTTTGTTGACACCTAAATAGCACGAAAGGTCTTAATATTGACAAAGAAATGGGGTGAAAGGTCTTAAAATCGACAAACTAATGGGGGAAACATCTTAAAATCTGAAAACTAGTGGGGCTAAATGGGTCCAGAAAAACGACCCATCTCCCCTGAACTGTTTCTATTTCCGCCTCACCTACACACAGAGTAATCCAGCTAATTCTCACAAACACCTCCTCCTCCTATTCACTTCACTACACTTAACCCTTTCAAGCTCCAATACGCATTTCCGTTCTGTTTTCTGGCTACTATTAGACGATTTTATTCAGATTATTAACGGTATAATATTATGTAAGTCAGAGGGTTGATTGAGATAGTCTTTACCCTTATAATACCCACACATCCTTATTAAGCTGCATACAATCATCTAATGATAGCCAAAATAAACTGCTAAAACGCGTCAGAGCTTCAAGGGGTTAACAAGCACACACCTAAATTACCTCTAACTTACCCTGATTTTGGTTCTTTATCACTCTTTCAACCTTGGGGGTGGGGGGGGGGCGGACACTTGTTATAGGCGGCTTTGCCTTTTGTTTCCTTCATACATGTAAAAACAAAACATATGCCTGCGTTGTTTCACATTTATATTGTTTTTATTTAAGTAAGCATTGTTTCCACAGCGATTTTGATAAGATATTTTGCCTTGATACGGTCTTTGTCCCAATTTTGGTTTGCAAGTTTTAAATTTTAATTCATACCCCATCCACAACACACACTCACTCACTTTCTCTCTCTCTCTCTCTCTCTCTCTCTCTCTCTCTCTCTCTCTCTCCAGGACTGAGAATACGACCCACAACCACTACATGTCATTCATTAATCTCTTAATTAACCCCTTCTGTACCGGTGACTTATTTAGTATTTCATTTCAGCTACATTTAAACAATTTTGAGAAGCTTAGGAAGGATATGTGGTAGGCTACCTATATGAAGACTAATTGAGATAGTTTGTAGCTTTTTAATTGGTCGACGACCTTCCTAAGCTGAGTAAGAGCTTAGAGAGAGAGAGAGAGAGAGAGAGAGAGAGAGAGAGAAAGAGAGAGAGTGAGAGAAAGAGAGATGGATAGATAGATAGAGTGAGAGAAAGAGAGATGTATAGATATAGATAGATAGAGAGAGAGATGGATATAGATAGATAGATAGCGAGTAAGAGAGATGGATGGATAGATAGATAGATAGATAGCGAGTAAGAGAGAGTGAGAGATGGATAGATGGATGGATAGATATAGATAGATAGAGAGAGCTGGTACGGAAGAGGTTTATCCTGGCTATTGTTAGACGATTTTCTTGAGCTTAGGAAG
Source organism: Paralithodes platypus (assembly GCA_032716605.1). Taxonomy (NCBI): domain Eukaryota; kingdom Metazoa; phylum Arthropoda; class Malacostraca; order Decapoda; family Lithodidae; genus Paralithodes; species Paralithodes platypus. The sequence continues at coordinate 44,957,108 of CM064502.1, forward strand.
GGTGTGCGGGGTAGTCATTGGGCTAATTGACCACTTGCGAGTTTCAGGCTATAAGGAAGTTGGAGTTGCAGACCTTGATATTTAGCAGAATTACCAGCTAAAATGTGGTCGTAGTACATTTATAAATATATAAAACCCAATTCAACATAATTTCTGCTCACCAAGAAACCTACATTATTATTGCATTTCCATTCTATATCGATGTTTACAACTCCAACTTCCTTATAGCCTGAAACTCGCAAGTGGTCAATTGATATAATCTTTACCCTGTTGATGCCCACAGATCCTTCCTAAGCTGTATAATATTGTCTACAGAAAACCATAATATACTGCTAAAGTGTCACATTTTTCCTTTGCCCCTCAACTTTCTCTTCATAATTGCTGAGGGGCACAGAGCCCTGGGTGGGGCTTTGGTTTCCCGGGCGTTTCCGCACCCTCCTCAGCTCCCCGCCATGGGGTGGCTTCGGTCACCCAGGCTTTATTGTGGTCGGCAGGGAGGGTTCTGTGGGGGCGCTCGGTTATGGCCTTGGCCTTGATCAGGGCCTTGAGGCTGTTCGGCCAGGCAGCTTGGGGAACAACAACAACAACAATAGTAGTAAAGTGGATATACAATCAATAAATACAGACAAACAGTAATCGGAGGTTATACGAGAAACTTAAAGTAACTAATGCTTATTAAAATGATTGATATCAAATTAAGGAATAGTAACAATAATTGACGATTACATATGTTCATATTTATTAATCAACCCACCAATTAACTTACAAATAAACCTAATTAATGCAACAATTTACTTGCACCAAAACTTTTGTCTATCTAGTTTTAACCCCCCAAAACATACATAAAGGCAGTGTCACACGAGCCGTTATTCGAGCAATTTTGGTCTGGCAGCTTCAAATATTACACTTTATCAGAATTCAACCGCCTAACATACTCTACCTTCAGTCTAGTTACCGATATCAGTGCAAAAAAGTCCCGAAATATAACTAGAAAAAACTTGCTCATGGAAAATTTCCAGAAAAATCGCTCGTGTGACAACAGCTTAAGCATAACAAAAAACAAATCTTTTAATTGTAGTTTAACCAGACCACTGAGCTACAAAACCTAACTCTTATAGGGCGATACTAAAACGGTCACAATACTCTGACGCAAATGTAGTCAGTCGGGGGTTCATGGCAAGATGCTAAAGCGATATTATAATGTAAAACTTGCAAAATAAACAAACCAAAACGGAGACGATACAAGATAAATGCAAAAGAACTAATCAAAATCGCTATGAGGAAATAACGCTTAATAAAATATAATGTTGAAATAAAAGAACACAATCCACCACATAGGGTGTACACAACTACTTGAGCAAGTCAAGGTGATTGATAGGGAAGGGCAGGAGGTGAACTAATCTAGGAAGGTGAAGACACACACACACATTTCTGGCCATGTCACCAGTTCAGCCGGACCACATGATCTCCACACCAGAACTCTAACCAGTCACACGAGCCCTTTTTTGAGCAATATTTATGGGCAATTATAGTCTGGCAGTTTCAAAAATTTCACTTTATCATAATTCAACTGCCTAACATTATCTACCTTCAGTCTAGTTAACGATACTAGTGCAAAGAAATCCCGAAATATAACGAGAACAAACTTCTATCTTATCTATCTATATATTATGCTCAGGCCCAATCCCAACTTTTCCTATTTTTTATTTTTATTTTCCTCTATTTTATTAATTTTTTTTTTTTTTCTCATGGAAAATTGACGGATTAATCGCGTGTGACAGCGGCGTTATAGGGCAGGGCCGAAGGTTGAGGCAAGAACTGCCACACTGCAGCACCAACCAAGAAGTGAGCATAGGGCGAAGAATTTATAATGTAAAACTTGCAAAATAAACAAACCAAAACAGGGACGACACAATATAATGACAAAAGAACTCGCGCCAAGATCACCAAAAATAATTTAGCAAAAAAAACAAATTTTTTTTTTAACAAAATGAACAAAACCACCTCAGAGATCAGGAATAAGTTAGCAAAAAATTGCGGCGAGATCCAAAAATAAGCACTACCGAGGAGAATCCGGTGGTCTGAGCCGCACCAGCGACCAATGAGAGACAGTCAGGTCAGGAGCCAACAACCAAGCCAGGCCAACAGGGTGGCATATGATATAGGTCGCCCAAAGGACAACCGGAGGCACTACCGAGGAGAATCCAGTGGTCTGAGCTGCACCAGCGACCAATCAGAGACAGTCAGGTCAGGAGCCAACAACCAAGCCAGGCCAACAGGGTGGCATATGATATAGGTCGCCCAAAGGACAACCGGATGCACTACCGAGGAGAATCCAGTGGTCTGAGCCGCACCAGCGACCAATGAGAGACAGTCAGGTCAGGAGCCAACAACCAAGCCAGGCCAACAGGGTGGCATATGATATAGGTCGCCCAAAGGACAACCGGATGCACTACCGAGGAGAATCCAGTGGTCTGAGCCGCACCAGCGACCAATGAGAGACAGTCAGGTCAGGAGCCAACAACCAAGCCAGGCCAACAGGGTGGCATATGATATAGGTCGCCCAAAGGACAACCGGATGCACTACCGAGGAGAATCCAGTGGTCTGAGCCGCACCAGCGACCAATGAGAGACAGTCAGCTCAGGAGCCAACAACCAAGCCAGGCCAACAGGTTGGCATATGATATAGGTCGCCCAAAGGACAACCGGATGCACTACCGAGGAGAATCCAGTGGTCTGAGCCGCACCAGCGATTTATGAGAGACAGTCAGGTCAGGAGCCAACAACCAAGCCAGGCCAACAGGGTGGCACATGATATAGGTCGCCCAAAGGACAACCGGATGCACTACCGAGGAGAATCCAGTGGTCTGAGCCGCACCAGCGACCAATGAAAGACAGTCAGGTCAGGAGCCAACAACCAAGCCAGGCCAACAGGGTGGCATATGATATAGGTCGCACAAAGGACAACCGGATGCAGGCTGTAAAACCAAAAAAAATATTTTCTTTTTAGTGGGTTTTATATCCATTTATGGAATACTGGATATCAATTTAATCATGTACTCAAACCCAACTGCACACTGAATAGCCTAATGATTAAGTGAAGATAGGCCAAAACTACAGCCGATATTCAGTACCTCTACATTCGTGTGGAATCGAGAGATATATTTCCATGTAGTTTAACTATAGGTAGCGTCAGCGAACTTCACAATAATGTTGACCCATTAACTTCTTATAACTTTAAATGAATTAATGCAATTGGGCTGACGTTTCTTTTATTTGGGAAGAGTCCACCAGGAAATAGGTGTGGATATTTACAGTCAGTTTAAGAAAGATCTGTGGTAGTAAAATTGAATAAGCGAGATAATTCAAAACTAATAAAATCATCTAATAGTAGCCAGAATAAAGTTAGACGCCGCCAGTACTGAAAGTGTTAATTCTACTTCATTAGGATTGGTTAGATTAGGCTATTTTGGTTAGTTACTCCATTCAGTACCGGTGACGTCAGCTTCAATATTGTCCGGTTATAATCGGCTTAGGACAGGCTACAGACTATCTTGATTAACCCATCTAACTACCACAGATCCTTCCTAAGCTGCACAAAATCACCTAAAAAAAGAAAAAAAAAAATTAGACATCCCAGTAGTGAAAAGGGTTCATACAAACAAATTTAGTAAAAAATCCATGGAAATAGACTCATGATACTGCGCAAATGTGGAGGTATTGGCGGTTATGGCTTCTTACCATTTTCGAACAATGTATTTTTAGTTTACCCCGACTTAAAGACCTCCCAGACCCCCTTCAAGCTTAATTATAATGCATAACTTACAAAATATTCCATTCTATTCTTGCAAATTAAACAAACCAAAACAGGGACAACACAATATAAAGACAAAAGAACTTATCCAAATCCCTGTGGAAATAACACTTTAGTAAACTATAATTTGTTTAGGTAACAGTAACAAATATACATTTTACGTTAGAAAAATATCCCGGCCGGTTTCTCCCAAATTATTATGCGAACCTTGCAAAACAAAACAAAGCAATCTCCCACATTATTATGCAAACCTTGCAAAACAAAACAAAGCAATCTCCCGCATTATTATGCAAACCTTGCAAAACAAAACAAAGCAATCTCCCACATTATTATGCAAACCTTGCAAAACAAACAAACCAAAACCGGAACGACACAATATAAAGACAAAATTGCTCGCCAAGGAAATATTGACATGTTATTGAGTTGAAGCGTCTTATAATCGCCAAACTAAAGAGGTGAAACGTCGTTAAAATCACCGAACAAATGGAGTAAAATAGGGAGGCTCCAAATAGACCCGCCCTGCACCGAATAGGGTTAAACTTATAATTCAATCATACTGTAGTCTGTTCTATTTCAAATGGCAGTAAATTGAGAGCCTTAGTAACGGATTTCTAGATACTTATTATATTGTAAAACTTGCAAAATAAACAAACCAAAACAGGGACGACACAATATTGGCAAAAGAACTTATCAAAAATTACGATGTAGAAAAAACAATTTAGCAAAACTTTATAGAAAAACAGGATAAATTGGGACCCTTAGTAATTTCTGGATACATTAATGATAAATATGGTAATTGCAAGTTCTACATTATAATATAAATTGATCTAACCAATTTCTCGTTACTTAACCCCTACTGTACCATTGGGGGTATTACATTTTCAACCCTCCAAAATGTGGTGCCACCACCAACATGCTGAACGATATGACAAAGCTCATTTATAACTATGTCTATGACACATCTTTAGCCCTGTATGTTCTCAAGATAATTTTCAGCATTCCACATCTCTTCTTGCAAAAAACTCACCACAAATCTAATCAAGGCGAAAATGTGACTGCGCTAACAAGAAGAATGAAATTATGGAATGAGAACAAGATGGATGACTTACTCAATGAAGCCAGAGCATTACAAGGGAGACTAGGCAGGCGGCGGCAAAAAAGAAAAACAATGAGGACGAGGCCAGGAGATTCGGCGACCAGATGAGGCAAGGAAAAGTGGCGCCTGCAATAAGGTCCCTGACAAAGGAGGCAGCTTGTGGGTTGCTGCCTATCACAAGAGAAACCATCCAAATGTTGAAGGAGAAACATCCACAACCTAGTGTCCACGAGAGTCAGAGGCTAGGGGTGATTATATACCACCGAACACCGTCATATACGAACAAATCACAGGCGAAATGATTTGGAAAAAGGCTCTAGGGACACAAGGCAGTGCAGGCCCATCAGGGCTGGATGCAAACGGCTGGAGGACAATCCTGAGTAGAGCAATCTTCGGACTAGCAGCAACAGACTTATGTAGGGCTCTGGCAGCTCTTGCAAGAAAGATGACCACCCAAAATTGTCAACATTTGGAGGCTTACACAGCTTGTCGCCTAATACCTTTAGACACGAATCCAGGATGCAGACCAGTAGGAGTGGGTGAAGTGCTGAGAAGAATCATCGGAAAATGCATGGAAGTGGTGAAAGACGATGTGCGGTCAGCGGCCGGTAATCTCCAAGTGTGTGCCGGCCACCAAGCAGGGGGAAAGGCAGCAATTCATGCCATAAGAAAAATATATGAGCAAGTAGACGGTGAAGCTGTGCTGCTAGTGGATGCAACAAACGCCTTTAACACCATCAACAGAAAGACGGCAATACATAACATCAAAGTAAAATGCCCCAGTTTTGCCACCTACGTAGAGAACACCTATAAAAAGCCTGCGGACCTCTTCATAGTAAACAACCAGAACACACGAAGGGGAACACCTCTGAAATCAATGGAAGGAACCACACAAGGTGACCCAGTAGCAATGGCAATGTACGCCTTAGGTCTCTCAGTGTTGCTAACCTTAACAAGCCATGAGGCGACGCAAGTAAAGCAGGTGGCCTATGCAGACGATCTCACTGGAGCGGGAAAAGTCAACAATCTCAAGCACTGGTGGGAACAAATATCAGAGGTAGGACCAAAAATAGGGTACCATCCAAATGCCAGAAAGTCAATACTAATAGTAAAAACAGAACATTATGAAAGGGCGGTAGAAGCTTTCAGCGGTAGTGAAGTGGTAGTAACAAAGGACGGACAGCGTCACCTTGGGGCGGCGATCGGCACGGAAGAGTTCAAGAACAAATACATAGAGGAGAAGGTCAGAGAATGGGTAAATGAAATTGAGAAACTGGCCAATATTGCAAAGACGGAACCACAGGCCGCGTATTCGGCATTCACATATGGGGTCAAACATCGCTGGACCTACTTGATGAGAACCGTTCCAAATGTGAGCGCATTACTTCAACCGCTGGAAGATGCCATCAGAGACAAACTCATCCCAGCGTGGATAAAGTCGCACACCCCGAATGGTACAGAGAGGGAGCTGCTCGCACTGCCTCCTAGGTTGGGAGGGATGGGAATCATCGACCCAGTGAAGAGGGCGGTAACGGAATACCAGAACTCGGTAAAGATAACAGGATCTCTCACTGACCGTATCATAGCACAAGATTCTGACGGTGAAGTAGACCAGGCAGACATCTACAACATCAGAAAGACCATCACGTCAGAGAGGCAAAACTCACAGAAAAATGACCTGGCACAATTGATGGGACAACTTCACCCGAGACAAACAAGAAAACTACAAATAGCACAAGAAACGGGCGCTTCAAATTGGCTGACAACCCTACCAATCAAGGCAAAAAGCTTCAATCTCAACAAACAAGAATTTAATGATGCTATTGCACTGAGGTATGATTGGCCGATTGAAGGACTGCCCGATCGATGCGTTTGTGGAACCATCAACGATACAGACCACACCATGATATGTAAGAAAGGAGGATTCATCAGCATCAGGCACGATGAAGTAAGAGATATAACAGCGAACATGCTCAGGGAGGTGTGTAGAGATGTGGTGAGCGAACCATCACTCATTCCCTTGGGTGGAGAGACCATGCAGCACAGGACGGCCAACACATCCACTGAAGCAAGATTGGACGTTAGTGCAAGAGGCTTTTGGACAAATGCACAGCGAGCGTTCTTTGACATAAGAGTATTTGACCCAATGGCCCACAGCTACAGCGAGCTGTCTATGGAGGCTGCACACAAGAGGAACGAACGAGAGAAGGTCAGGACATATGGAGAAAGGATCTTACAAGTCGAACATGGCAGCTTTACCCCACTAGTCTTCACCACATCAGGAGGGATGGGACCCAGGGCCCAGTGCTTCTATTCAAGGCTAGCAGAGATCATCGCAGAGAAGAAGCAACAGCCTAGGAGCCACGTCGTAGCCTGGACGAGATGCCGTCTATCTTTCTCATTGCTCAGATCATCACTACTATGCCTGCGGGGAACAAGAAGGTCTGCACCACAACCAGTGACGGTGGCAGAAGTAGACTACGAGGCAGCAGTGGCAGAGGGTCGCATTGGAAGGAGACTGGATTGAGGTTGCATGGTGTAGAATAGTAGTATCTGATGCTTGTGAAATTTAGTATGTGTACAATATTAAATATAAGGTAGTGGTGGTGGTGATGGTGGAGGTGGTGATGGTAGTAGTAGTAACATGAAATGTATGAAAAATATTAAATAAAAATCAATGTAGTAGTAGTAATCCACGATGATGAGTCTGAGTGCTTACCCCGGAATAGGAAGTAGCTGAATGACAACAAAGTCAGGCGCTTTGATGACTATTCTGACCTAGTCTAGGGTCCAAAGAGGGGATGCACAGACTGAGTGGTTGAAAAAAAGTAGTAGTAGTAGGTAGTAGTAGTAGGTAGTAGTAGTAGTAGTAGTAGGTAGTAGTCGTAGTAGGTAGTAGAAGTAGGTGGTAGTAGTAGTAGTAGTAGTAGGTAGTAGTAGTAGTAGTGGAGAAAGGATCTTACAAGTCGAACATGGCAGCTTTACCCCACTAGTCTTCACCACATCAGGAGGGATGGGACCCAGGGCCCAGTGCTTCTATTCAAGGCTAGTAGTACAGACTTGGCAGAGGAAGGACGTGTGTTGGTGACCTCCCGCAAGGATTATAGTCAACAGTAGTGAAGGAGTGGAAGGGGAGAGGTGGGAAGATAATCAACAGAAAGGCGAAGACCAGGACATTCGACATTGATAACAGGAAAGTGATTCTATAAATATATAATAGAATGCTGAGCAAAATTCAACTCTAAATTTATCAGTGAGCCTGCTTTGAAAGGGAAGGGCGCCCTTGGTCAAGCCCTGGCATACGAGGGGAACCGTTAAGGGTAGTGACCACAACCATAAAACAAAACGGTCACCAACCACCCAATACACCCTCCTCCCCTCACTTAACCCCACCCCTCCCCTCCCCTCCCTTCCCAACTCCACCGCCCACCACCTACCTCCCACCGCCCACAGCCCAGCTCCACCATCGCTTCTCCACATTCGTTCCACATCGCCAGACAACCTTCACGCCACTCAAGAGACGGAATAAGAGCCAGTGAGTGATATAGAGAATACGGGAAAGGATAGTAAATGTGAAAGTGAAGGGGAAAATACTGTCTTATGCGGAAATCATATCCCGCCAACGAAATTTGTGAAAAACTATTATAGAAAGGGACCGGTGAGTGTATCCTGAGTGTGTGGTGATACCATGGGAAAAATAGAAAGACTTTCTTTACTACGTACTGCATATTAGTAACTTCCCCTAACCTCATCCCCCCTAATGGTTTCTTTATAGCTATTGTCCATCCATCCATCCATCCATCCATCCCCTATCCCATCTCAATACCTCTTATCCTCCAACCCCACCTCCCCCCGCTCCCCCACGTGTACCACCCCCTCTCGCTCCCCTTCATCCCCTCCCCCCTCCCCCACACCCAATCCACCCCTCCCATAAAACTGGAGGGAACACTTGACACCTCTCTCTCTCTCTCTCTCTCAATAACGGAAGGCAATCATGCATCAGATACGTTTCTCTCACAATTAATCAATATAGATACTCATATATAAACCTATCATCTCTTTCTCGTTCTCGCTATCGTTCACTCTCCCTAAAATTAACATTAAAATAAGTAAAAATAAGAGCACACCTGTCGCACCTAATCTCTCTCTCTCTCTCTCTCTCTCTCTCTCTCTCTCTCTCTCTCACTCTCTCTCTCTAGGTCATAAAATAAAGGAGAGTGAATCTATGAGTCATAGCAGGGTACGGAAACAACAAGAAAAACAGTGACCGCAAGGGGATAATCTTACAGTCGAAAACTTCTGAGATATACAGGCTGGATAGGTAGGCTAAATAGGACTCTCTCTCTCTCTCTCTCTCTCTCTCTCTCTCTCTCTCTATCTATCTATTCTTTTGGATTAAGACAGCCTAAGCAGCGCTTATCTCTCTCTCTCTCTCTCTCTCTCTAGCTCTCTCTTTAGCTCTTTCTCGCTACCTATCTATCTATTCTTTCGTAGTAATCTCATTCTTAACTAATTCAATCTCCACAATACCTAATATCCTATCTTCTCATTAACCAAGGTCTAATCCTTATTGATAATACAACTTCTACAACTACCGCTGCTATTAGTACTGCTAACATTACGGTTTATAAAGGAAATAACGAACATCTTTATTAAAGCCAAAATCTGCCTAGTTGTCCTATCTAGCCACTTACTCAGTGTGTTTATGTCACGTAATAACACCAATTGTTCACATACAACACAACCTAATATATACATCCCACCAGCCAGCCAGGGGGAATATCAAATATGGCATACAACAACACCGATAGGGAATACACACTCTAGTACAAAATAATCTAGGCACACATACCGAAAAATATTTGGTTGTTTTTACGGAAGTTACTGGCCGGTACTGTAAATAAGATAAATTAAGTTTTGGAAAAAAAAGAAAAACAGAAGCTAAATAGCCTTAGTGTAAAGCATAAAAGACATTGCAAGAGAACAGATGGAAGTGTTATAAGGGTATAATGGAGGAGGATGAAAGTTTAGATGAAACCCTATCACAAAGGTCAAAGACTAACAAGTGTTGCATCTGTACAAAGAATGAGCATACATGTACAAGATGCAAATGCGTGCAAAAAAAAAAAAGGATGCATAAACTGTAATAAAGGTTCCCGGTGTTGCAACCCTTATAATAGTGTAATAACAGAGGGAGGGGTGGCAGCCAGTGCCCAGAGAGTGCGAAGGGATGAAGCTGACAGGACACAACACGGCGATGGGCAACAACCCGACAGAGCATGTGGAGGTGCGGGACCCTCAGGGGGCCCGAGAGAAGGGCGGCAACCACATGACATGGTGGGTGACGGTGAGCCCAGCGGAGTCCAAAGACCCGGAGACGAGCACCGAGATGCTGGAGAGGAGGGTGGTGTGCAAACAAGGCCAAATATAGCTGGTAGAAACGACGATATGCCACGCAACGAAGAGCCCCGAGAAGCACACAGGGAGGTGGGACCACAGAGGGAAGCAGCCCTGGAGAGACCCGCAGAAGTTGATGGCAGAGGAGGACCCCTTCAATGGAAAGGACTACGGGGAGAGGAGGTAAAAATGTGGACAGAGGCAGCTTACTCAGAAATTGTAGATTGGTCTGCACACAGTTTATTCAACCCACCTAAATGTGACGCCACCACCAAACTGTTGACAGAGATGAAAAAGCTCATTTATAACTATGTCTATGACAGACCTTTAGCCCTGTATGCTCTCAAGTTATTTTTCAGCATTCCACATCTCTTCTTGCAAAAAACTCACCGCAATTCTAGACAAGCGGAAAATGTAACAGCGCTAACAAATAGAGTGAAACTGTGGAATGATAACAAGATGGATGACTTACTCAGTGAAGCCAGAGCATTACAAGAGAGACAAGGCAGACGGCAACACAAAAGAGAAAACACTGAGGACAAGGCCAGGAGATTCGGCGACCAGATGAGACAAGGTAAAGTGGCACCTGCAATACGATCGCTGACAAAGGAGGCAGCTAGTGGGCTGTTGCCTATCACAAGAGATACCATCAAGCTGCTGGAAGAGAAACATCCGCAACCTAGTATATCCGAGAGTCAGAAGCTAGAGGGGGCTTATATACCACCGAACCCCGTCATCTACGAACAAATCACAGGCGAGAAGATTTGGAAAAAGGCTCTAGGGACACAAGGCAGTGCAGGACCCTCAGGGATGGATGCAAACGGTTGGAGAACAATCCTGAGCAGCACACTTTTCGGAGTTGCAGCGACCGACTTACGCAGGGCGCTGGCAGATCTTGCAAGAAAAATGGCCACTCAAGATTGTCAACACTTGGAGGCCTACACAGCTTGTCGTCTAATACCATTGGACAAGAATCCAGGGTGCAGACCTGTAGGGGTGGGTGAAGTGTTGAGAAGAATCATCGGAAAATGCATAATGGAGGTGGTGAAGGACGATGTGCGGTCAGCGGCTGGAAATCTCCAAGTGTGTGCTGGCCACCAAGCAGGGGGAGAAGCAGCAATTCATGCAATAAGAGAAATATATGAGCAAGAAGAATGTGAAGCCGTGCTGTTAGTGGATGCATCAAATGCCTTTAACACCATCAACAGAAAGACAGCAATTCACAACATCAAGGTAAAATGCCCCAGCTTAGCCACCTATGTAGAGAATACCTATAAACAGCCTGCAGACCTCTTCATAGTAAACAACCAAAACTCACGACGTGGAACGGCACTGAAATCAATGGAAGGAACCACACAAGGGGACCCAGTAGCAATGGCGATGTACGCATTAGGTCTCTCGGTGTTGCTATCATTAACAAGACATGAGACGACACATGTTAAGCAGGTGGCCTATGCAGATGATCTCACTGGAGCAGGGAAAGTCAATGATCTCAAGAGCTGGTGGGAGCAAGTATCACAAGTGGGACCAGAAATAGGATACTTTCCAAATGCTAGTAAGTCTATACTGATAGTAAAAGCAGAACATTACGAAAATGCCTTAGAAGCTTTCAACGGTAGTGAAGTGGTCGTAACAAAGGACGGACAGCGTCATCTAGGGGCAGTGATTGGCACAGAAGAGTTCAAGAAGCAATACATGGAAGAGAAGGTCAGAGAGTGGGTAAACGAAATAGAAATACTAGCCAAAATTGCAAAGACGGAACCACAGGCTGCATATTCGGCATTCACATATGGGGTCAAACACCGCTGGACCTACTTGATGCGTACCATTCCAAACGTGGGTCCACAACTTCAACCGCTAGAAGATGCCATCAGAGACAAACTCATCCCAGCTTGGATGAAGTCCCACACCCCAAATGCTACAGAGAGGGAGTTGCTCGCACTTCCTCCTAGGTTAGGAGGGCTTGGAATCATCAATCCGGTGAGGAGGGCGACAACGGAACACGAGAACTCAGTAAAGATAACAGAATCTCTCACTGAACGCATCGTAGCGCAAGATCCTGACGGCGAAGTGGACCAGGCGGACATCTACATCAGAAAGACCATCACGTCAGAGAGGCAAAACTCACAGAAAAATGACCTGGCACAATTGATGCGACAACTTTCCCCTAGACTAACAAGAAAAGTACAAATAGCACAAGAAACGGGTGCTTCAAATTGGCTGACAACACTACCAATCAAGGCAAAAGGCTTCAATCTAAACAAACAAGAATTTAATGATGCTATTGCACTGAGGTATGATTGGCCGATTGAAGGACTGCCCGATCGATGCATTTGCGGAATCAACAACGATGCAGACCACAGCATGATATGTAAGAAGGGAGGATTCATCAGCATCAGGCACGATGAAGTAAGAGATGTAACGGCGAACATGCTCAGGGAGGTGTGTCGAGATGTGGTGCGCGAACCATCACTCATTCCCTTGGAGGGAGAGATCTTGCAGCACAGGACGGCCAACACATCCAACGAAGCACGAGCGGACGTTAGTGCAAGAAGTTTTTGGACAAGAGCACAGCGAGCATTCTTTGACGTAAGAATATTCGACCCAATGGCCCATAGCTACAGCGGGCTGTCTCTGGAGGCTGCACACAAGAGGAATGAACAAGAGAAGGTCAGGGCATATGGGGAAAGGATCTTAAATATCGAACATGGCAGCTTTACCCCACTAGTCTTCACCACATCTGGAGGGATGGGACCTAGGGCCCAGTGCTTCTATTCAAGGCTTGCAGAGATCATCGCAGAGAAGAAGAAACAGCCCAGGAGCCACGTTGTAGCCTGGATGAGGTGCCGTCTATCTTTCTCGTTGCTCAGATCAGCACTACTATGCCTGCGGGGATCAAGACTGTCTGCACCACAACCAGCGACGGTGGCAGAAGTGGACTACGAGGCAGCAGTGGCAGAGGGTCGCATAGGAAGGAGACTGGATTGAAGTTGCATGGTGTTGAATAGTAATATCTGATGCTTGTAAAATAAAATGTATGAACAATATTAAATAAAAACCAATGTAGTAGTAGTAATCCACGATGATGAGTCTGAGTGCTGACCCCGGAATAGTAAGTAGCTGAATGACTACCAAGTCGGACGCTTTGATGACTGTTCTGACCTGGTTTAGGGTCCAAAGAGGGGATGCACAGGCTGAGTGGTTTATAAAAAAAAAAAAAAAAAAAAAAAAAAAAAAAAAAAAAAAGTAGTAGTAGTAGTAGGTAGTAGTAGTAGCAGTGGCAGAGGGTCGCATAGGAAGGAGACTGGATTGAAGTTGCATGGTGTAGAATAGTAGTATCTGATGCTTGTGAAATTTAGTATGTGTACAATATTAAATATAAGGTAGTGGTGGTGGTGGAGGTGGTGATGGTAGTAGTAGTAACATGAAATGTATGGAAAATATTAAATAAAATTCAATGTAGTAGTAGTAATCCACGATGATGAGTCTGAGTGCTTACCCCGGAATAGGAAGTAGCTGAATGACAACGAAGTCAGGCGCTTTGATGACTATTCTGACCTAGTAGTAGTAGGTTAATAGTAGGTTAATAATAGTAGTAGTAGGTTAATTGAAGTTGCATGGTGTAGAATAGTAGTATCTGATGCTTGTGAAATTTAGTATGTGTACAATATTAAATATATGGTAGTGGTGGTGGTGGAGATGGTGATGGTAGTAGTAGTAACATGAAATGTATGGAAAATATTAAATACAAATCAATGTAGTAGTAGTAATCCACGATGATGAGTCTGGGTGCTTACCCCGGAATAGGAAGTAGCTGAATGACAACGAAGTCAGGCGCTTTGATGACTATTCTGACCTGGTCTAGGGTCCAAAGAGGGGATGCACAGACTGAGTGGTATAATATAAAAAAAAAAAGTAGTAGTAGTAGTAGATAGTAGGTAATAGTAGTAGTAGTAGTAGTAGGTAGTAGTAGTAGGTAGTAGTAGTAGTAGTAGTAGTAGTAGTAGTAGAGGCCTACACAGCTTGTCGCCTAATACCTTTAGACAAGAATCCAGGATGCAGACCAGTAGGAGTGGGTGAAGTGCTGAGAAGAATCATCGGAAAATGCATAATGGAAGTGGTGAAAGACGATGTGCGGTCAGCGGCCGGTAATCTCCAAGTGTGTGCCGGCCACCAAGCAGGGGGAGAGGCAGCAATTCATGCCATAAGAAAAATATATGAGCAAGTAGACTGTGAAGCTGTGCTGCTAGTGGATGCAACAAACGCCTTTAACACCATCAACAGAAAGACGGCAATACATAACATCAAAGTAAAATGCCCCAGTTTTGCCACCTACGTAGAGAACACCTATAAAAAGCCTGCGGACCTCTTCATAGTAAACAACCAGAACACACGAAGGGGAACACCTCTGAAATCAATGGAAGGAACCACACAAGGTGACCCAGTAGCAATGGCAATGTACGCCTTAGGTCTCTCAGTGTTGCTAACCTTAACAAGCCATGAGGCGACGCAAGTAAAGCAGGTGGCCTATGCAGACGATCTCACTGGAGCGGGAAAAGTCAACAATCTCAAGCACTGGTGGGAACAAATATCAGAGGTAGGACCAAAAATAGGGTACCATCCAAATGCCAGAAAGTCAATACTAATAGTAAAAACAGAACATTATGAAAGGGCGGTAGAAGCTTTCAGCGGTAGTGAAGTGGTAGTAACAAAGGACGGACAGCGTCACCTTGGGGCGGTGATCGGCACGGAAGAGTTCAAGAACAAATACATAGAGGAGAAGGTCAGAGAATGGGTAAATTAAATTGAGAAACTGGCCAAAATTGCAAAGACGGAACCACAGGCCGCGTATTCGGCATTCACATATGGGGTCAAACATCGCTGGACCTACTTGATGAGAACTGTTCCAAATGTCAGCGCATTACTTCAACCGCTGGAAGATGCCATCAGAGACAAACTCATCCCAGCGTGGATAAAGTCGCACACCCCGAATGATACAGAGAGGGAGCTGCTCGCACTGCCTCCTAGGTTGGGAGGGATGGGAATCATCGACCCAGTGAAGAGGGCGGTAACGGAATACCAGAACTCGGTAAAGATAACAGGATCTCTCACTGACCGTATCATAGCACAAGATTCTGACGGTGAAGTAGACCAGGCGGACATCTACAACATCAGAAAGACCATCGCGTCAGAGAGGCAAAACTCACAGAAAAATGACCTGGCACAATTGATGGGACAACTTCACCCGAGACAAACAAGAAAACTACAAATAGCACAAGAAACGGGTGCTTCAAATTGGCTGACAACACTACCAATCAAGGCAAAAAGCTTCAATCTCAACAAACAAGAATTTAATGATGCTATTGCACTGAGGTATGATTGGCCGATTGAAGGACTGCCCGATCGATGCGTTTGTGGAACCATCAACGATACAGACCACACCATGATATGTAAGAAAGGAGGATTCATCAGCATCAGGCACGATGAAGTAAGAGATATAACAGCGAACATGCTCAGGGAGGTGTGTAGAGATGTGGTGAGCGAACCATCACTCATTCCCTTGGGTGGAGAGACCATGCAGCACAGGACGGCCAACACATCCACTGAAGCAAGATTGGACGTTAGTGCAAGAGGCTTTTGGACAAATGCACAGCGAGCGTTCTTTGACATAAGAGTATTTGACCCAATGGCCCACAGCTACAGCGAGCTGTCTCTGGAGGCTGCACACAAGAGGAACGAACGAGAGAAGGTCAGGACATATGGAGAAAGGATCTTACAAGTCGAACATGGCAGCTTTACCCCACTAGTCTTCACCACATCAGGAGGGATGGGACCCAGGGCCCAGTGCTTCTATTCAAGGCTAGCAGAGATCATCGCAGAGAAGAAGCAACAGCCTAGGAGCCACGTCGTAGCCTGGATGAGATGCCGTCTATCTTTCTCATTGCTCAGATCAGCACTACTATGCCTGCGGGGAACAAGAAGGTCTGCACCACAACCAGTGACGGTGGCAGAAGTAGACTACGAGGCAGCAGTGGCAGAGGGTCGCATTGGAAGGAGACTGGATTGAAGTTGCATGGTGTAGAATAGTAATATCTGATGCTTGTGAAATTTAGTATGTGTACAATATTAAATATAAGGTAGTGGTGGTGGTGATGGTGGAGGTGGTGATGGTAGTAGTAGTAACATGAAATGTATGAAAAATATTAAATACAAATCAATGTAGTAGTAGTAATCCACGATGATGAGTCTGAGTGCTTACCCCGGAATAGGAAGTAGCTGAATGACAACGAAGTCAGGCGCTTTGATGACTATTCTGACCTAGTCTAGGGTCCAAAGAGGGGATGCACAGACTGAGTGGTTGAAAAAAAAAGAAAAAAAGTAGGTAGTAGTAGTAATAGTAGTAGGAACGTGCCAGGCCGAACAGCCTTCAGCGGCCGAGACCGGGTTTTCCCACAGTTCTCAAGGAGTGTTGTGTTGTGGCCGTAGTAGGTTGTAGTAGTAGTAGTAGTAGTAGTAGTAGGTAGTATTAGTATTAGTAGTAGTAGTAGTAGTAGTAGTAGTAGTAGTATCAGGAACATGCCAGGCCGAACAGCCTTCAGCGGCCGAGACCGGGTTTTCCCACAGTTCTCAAGGAGTGTTGTGTTGGGGCCGTAGTAGGTAGTAGTAGTAGTAGTAGTAGTAGGAACGTGCCAGGCCGTACAGCCTTCAGCGGCCGAGACCGGGTTTTCCCACAGTTCTCAAGGAGTGTTGTGTTGTGGCCGTAGTAGGTTGATTATAATCACTTAGAAAATAAATTGCCACCTGAAAAGTTAAAGGTGTGTTAGAAGCCAAAGAAGGCATCCTAGCGATGACGTACAGCAAGCGAGAGGGAGGCACCTTTGTCGTACAGCAAGTGAGAGGGAGGCACCTTTGGTGTACAGCAAGTGAGAGGGAGGCACCTTTGGCATACAGCAAGTGAGAGGGAGGCACCTTTGTCATACAACAAGTGAGAGGGAGGCACCTTTGTTGTACAGCAAGTGAGAGGGAGGCACCTTTGTTGTACAGCAAGTGAGAGGGAGGCACCTTTGTCGTACAGCAAGTGAGAGGGAGGCACCTTTGTCATACAGCAAGTGAGAGGGAGGCACCTTTGTCATACAGCAAGTGAGAGGGAGGCACCTTTGTCGTACAGCAAGTGAGAGGGAGGCACTTTCGACGTACAGCAAGTGAGAGGGAGGCACCTTTGGCGTACAGCAAGTGAGAGGGAGGCACCTTTGGCGTACAGCAAGTGAGAGGGAGGCACTTTCGACGTCCCCTTCAACGTAATTACTCAGCAAGATTAAAGAAAACGGTGAGGTACAGAACCTGTAAAAGGATACAAAATGTGAGGTACCTGTAAGATTATAGAAAATGTGAGGTACCTGTAAGATTATAGGAAATGTGAGGTACCTGTAAGATTATAGAAAATGTGAGGTATCTGTAAGATTATAGAAAATGTGAGGTACCTACAAAAATATAGAAAATGTGAAGTACCTACAAAATTATAGAAAATGTGAGGTACCTAAAATTAAAGAAAATGTGACGTACCTGTAATTAAAGAAAGTGTGAGGTACCTAAAATTAAAGAAAATGTGAGGTACCTACAAAATTATAGAAAATGTGACGTACCTGTAATTAAAGAAAGTGTGATGTACCTAAAATTAAAGAAAATGTGGGGTACCTGTAATTAAAGAATATGTGAGGTACCTGTAAAATCAAAGAAAGTGAGAAAATTATTGAGAACCGCGAGAACGAAAACTGGCACCATGAAAAAAAAAAGTTCTATCAATAGTAACAAAACAAAATGATTATTCATTAGTAAATTACCTAGCATAGTTACAATTACCTAGCATAGTTACAATTGCCTAGCATAGTTACAATTACCTAGCATAGTTACAATTACCTAGCATAGTTACAATTACCTAGCATAGTTACAATTGCCTAGCATGGTTACAATTACCTAGCATAGTTACAATTACCTAGCAGTTACAATTACCTAGCATAGTTACAATTACCTAGCAGTTACAATTACCTAGCATAGTCTAGCACAGTTACAATTACCTAGCATAGTTACAATCACCTAGCATAGTTACAATTACCTAGCATAGCTACAATTACCTAGCAGTTACAATTACCTAGCATAGTTACAATTACCTAGCATAGTTACAATTACCTAGCATAGTTACAATTACCTAGCAGTTACAATTACCTAGCATAGTTACAATTACCTAGCACAGTTACCATTACCTAGCATAGTTACAATTACCTAGCATAGTTACAATTACCTAGCATAGTTACAATTACCAGCAGTTACAATTACCTAGCATAGTTACAATTACCAGCAGTTACAATTACCTAGCATAGTTACAATTACCTAGCATAGTTACAATTACCTAGCAGTTACAATTACCTAGCATAGTTACAATTACCTAGCATAGTTACAATTACCTAGCACAGTTACAATTACCTAGCATAGTTACAATTACCTAGCATAGTTACAATTACCTAGCACAGTTACAATTACCTAGCATAGTTACAATTACCTAGCAGTTACAATTACCTAGCACTGTTACAATTACCTAGCAGTTACAATTACCTAGCACAGTTACAATTACCTAGCACAGTTACAATTACCTAGCAGTTACAATTACCTAGCAGTTACAATTACCTAGCATAGTTACAATTACCTAGCAGTTACAATTACCTAGCATAGTTACAAATACCTAGCACAGTTACAATTACCTAGCATAGTTACAATTACCTAGCATAGTTACAATTACCTAGCATAGTTACAATTACCAAGCATAGTTACAATTACCTAGCACAGTTACAATTACCTAGCATAGTTACAATTACCTAGCATAGTTACAATTACCTAGCATAGTTACAATTACCTAGCACAGTTACAATTACCTAGCACAGTTACAATTACCTAGCATAGTTACAATTACCTAGCATAGTTACAATTACCTAGCAGTTACAATTACCTAGCATAGTTACAATTACCTAGCATAGTTACAATTACCTAGCACAGTTACAATTACCTAGCATAGTTACAATTACCTAGCATAGTTACAATTACCTAGCATAATTTAATATCAGATTCGTTAATTATACTATCATTACTTATGGAAAATGAAAAACAAAATACAAACACAATTGAAGATCTTATCAAAGTTTAAGGGGAGATTTCCACTGAAGGGATTTTTTTCTGGACCCCTTTCTCCCTCATGTTTAGCCCCATTGCTTTTGAGATTTTAAGACGCTCGCCCCCTTTAGTTTGTCGATTTTAAGAACTTTCGCCCCATTTCTGTCAATTTTAAGAACTTTCGTGCCATTTAGGTGTCGATATTTTCATGGCGAGCGATAGCGAGCCTGTAATATAAGAGGAACCGGCCTTCGGCCGAGACATTTTTCTACCGAAAAATGTACAAATTTATCTTGAAAGGGGGTCTTCAGGGTGTAATTTTAAGCTTGATGAAAACGTAGGGAACAAACGAAATACCTCCCCTTAAGTATCAAAAACCATACGATACAATTCCGCTGCCAAATCTTTCAGCTGGAATAAAAAGGCTTTCCACACTTTCCGGTTACAGATGACAATGACGACCTGACATCTCCAGTAGACCGTATCAACCAGTAGCTCTCAACCAGTGCCACATCAACCAATACAGTTAGGTTAAGGGGAGATATCGACTTGAGGGATTTTATTTTTTCTGGACCCCTTTCTCCCTCATGTTTAGCCCCATTGCTTTTGAGATTTTAAGACAGTCGCCCCATTAGTTTGGCGATTTTAAGAACTTTCGCCCCATTTCCGTAAATTTTAAGACCTTTTGTGCAATTTAGGTGTCTATTTTATCCTGGCGAGCGATAGCGAGCCTGTAATTTAAGAGGAATCGGCTTTCAGCCTGGACATTTTTCTACCGAAAAATGTACAAATTTATCTTGAAAGGGGGTCAAGGGGGTGTAATCTTAAGCTTGATGGATATCTAGGGACCAAACTAAAAACCTCCCCTTAAGTTAGCACTGGTTTGTTCGCCCCTGGTTGAGATCTATTGGTCGAGTTGTCTGAAACCATCAACAGGAACCCAGACTCACCTCAGCCAATTGACTAAGTGATGGTGATGGTGGTGATGGTGGTGGTGGTGATGGTGGTGGTGGTGGTGGTGATGGTGGTGGTGGTGGTGGTGATGGTGGTGGTGGTGATGGTGGTGATGGTGGTGGTGGTGGTGGTGGTGATGGTGGTGATGGTGGTGGTGGTGGTGGTGGTGATGGTGATGGTGGTGGTGGTGATGGTGGTAATGGTGATGGTGGTGATGGTGGTGGTGGTGGTGATGGTGGTGATGGTGATGGTGATGGTGGTGGTGGTGGTGGTGATGGTGATGGTGATGGTGGTGGTGGTGATGGTGATGGTGGTGGTTATGGTGGTGATGGTGGTGGTGGTGATGGTGGTGGTGGTGATGGTGGTGGTGATGGTGGTGATGGTGATGGTGGTGGTGGTGGTGATGGTGGTGGTGGTGGTGGTGGTGATGGTGGTGGTGGTGGTGGTGGTGGTGGTGGTGGTGATGATGGTGGTGGTGGTGATGATGGTGGTGGTGGTGATGGTGGTGGTGATGGTGGTGGTGATGGTGATGGTGATGGTAGGGTAGCGGAGACTGGCTCATTTGTACGCTGTATTGATAACACTAAAATGCCCACAGAAAACAAGTGAAATGTTAAAATAATCGAATTCTCAAAAATGACGAAACTATCGTACAATTTGACCCATTAATAGTCTCAAAATGAACCAAGTTATCGTACAAATTAACATTTTAGTTTCAAAATTGACCCAACTATTTTCAAAATTAACTAAGTTATCATACAATTTGACCCATTAGTTTCAAAATTGACCCAACTATCGTATAATCTGTCCCATTACTAGTCTCAAAATGGACAACACTATCAGACAATCTGACACTAATAGTCCCAAAAAGTAACAAACTTATCCTACATTTCACCCATTACTTGTCTAAATAATGACAAAACTATCACAAAACTTGACATCTCAAAATGTACTAAACTATAAAAAAAAGTCTTGCATTAATCTATCGTACAATTTGACACTTATAATCTCAATATGGACAAAACTATCGTACATTTCGTCCCTGTATTAATCCAACCACTAAGTTTGTTGTTGTTGTTCCCTAGGCTGCCAGGCCGAACAGCCCCGAGTCCCTAAGGAAGGCCATGGCCCAAGTTTCTGTGGGTACCGGTAGCATTCTCACCAGTGCGTACTAATTAGGCCAGCGAGTACAAATCAGCCGCCACACCCCCCCCATTCTACTGTAGGACGTACCAGGCTCCCGATGTCCGACGTTAAGGGATGTGGAGCGCTGCGGAGGAGGTGGTGGATGTGGAGCGCTGCGGAGGAGGTGGTGGATGTGGAGCGCTGCGGAGGAGGTGGTGGATGTGGAGCGCTGCGGAGGAGGTGGTGGATGTGGAGCGCTGCGGAGGAGGTGGTGGATGTGGAGCGCTGCGGAGGAGGTGGTGGATGTGGAGCGCTGCGGAGGAGGTGGTGGATGTGGAGCGCTGCGGAGGAGGTGGTGGATGTGGAGCGCTGCGGAGGAGGTGGTGGATGTGGAGCGCTGCGGAGGTGATGATGGCTGCGCAGCGTTGTGCAGGAACACGATTGCATTAGGTTCACGTTAAAGTCTACGTTAAGTGATTATGATGCTTAGGTGGTTTCGTGCCGAAGCTTACATTTACAGTTTTATTAAGTTATATTAAGTTATATTTAAATAGTTACATTATACTAAGCTTACATTGAGATTTAGTTATATTTAAAGCTTTATATTTAAATAGTTACATTAAAATAGAGCTTACGTTAAAGAACACAGGCCATTTTTGTCACATTTTCTTCGTCTATTTCAAACCAAGCATATTCTTTTAGTTTAAGGGGAGGTCTCCACTTGAGATTTTTTTCTTGACTCCTTTCTCCCTCACGTTTAGCCCCATTGCTTTTGATATTATAAAACGTTCGCCCCATTAGTTTAGCGATTTTAAGAACTTTCACCCCATATTAAGACCTTTCGTGCCTTTCAGGTATCGATTTTATCCTGGCGAGCGATAGCGAGCCTGTAATTTAAGAGGAACCGGCCTTGGGCCGGGAAATTTTTCTACCGAAAAATGTACAAATTTATCTTGAAAGGGACTCAAGGGGGTGTAATTTTAAGCTTGATGGAGGTCTAGGGAACAAACTAAATACCTTGATGGAGGTCTAGGGAACAAACTAAATACCTTGATGGAGGTCTAGGGAACAAACTAAATACCTTGATGGAGGTCTAGGGAACAAACTAAATACCTTGATGGAGGTCTAGGGAACAAACTAAATACCTTGATGGAGGTCTAGGGAACAAACTAAATACCTTGATGGAGGTCTAGGGAACAAACTAAATACCTTGATGGAGGTCTAGGGAACAAACTAAATACCTCCCCTAAATAGACAGTGGAAATTAATCTTTTACTCTTTCAAACCAATATTTGTCAAGTTTACAGACAGTTGAAATGGATATATTTGACTTTTAAATTAATTAGTAATCTTAGTAACGGACCGATATAAGTCATTCTTTCCTATGATACGGGAGAACTTAATGTCTTCTATCCGAAAATACCAGACAAAAAACGGCCCATGAACTTCACCTGGTGGACACTTGACTTAAACTAGAGAGATTATCACACTTTGGCTGGGGGGGGGGGGGGGGTTCAAGGGGAGATGGGGCCCTTTTTCTGGTCCCCTTTCTTCCCTCACGCTTAGCCCCATTAGTTGTGACATTTTTAAAACGTTTGCCCCATTAGTTTGTCAATTTTAAAAACTTTCAACCCATTTCTGTCAATTTTAAGACCTTTCGTGCCATTTAGGTGTCGATTTTATCCTGGCGAGCGATATGCGAGCCTGTAATTTAAGAGGAACCGGCTTTCAGCCGGGACATTTTTCTACCGAAAAATGTACAACTTTATCTTGAAAGGGGCTCAAGGGGGTGTAATCTTAAGCTTGATGGATATCTAGGGACCAAACTGAAAACCTCCCCTTAAATGAAACCTCTGTGTGATAATCTTTATATATAAATGGGATTAGCCGACTGCTACGATTTGTACCAAGAAAATTACTTTGGATCAAATTAAGCTTAGATTTGTAAATTTAAGAGATTACAGTCAAAATTAACCCTTTCACACATTTATGACGCAGAGGTTGCCAGATTAGCAATAAGATATAAGAGTTCTCTCACTCTTATAATTACCTCTCCACAATTAGTTTTCTGCCCACAGCTAACTCAAAGACAACTGCAGAGGTTGAAGTAACTAAACTAAAGGTTTATAAATACCCCTGATGGTAACAAAGGCTTTAAAGTATCCCCAATAGGCTCAACACAGCTAACTCAAAGACAACTGCAGAGGTTGAAGTAATTAAACTAAAGGTTTATAAATACCCATGATGGTAACAAAGGCTTTAAAGTATCCCCAATAGGCTCAACACAGCTAACTCAAAGACAACTACAGAGGTTGAAGTAACTAAACTAAAGGTTTATAAATACCCCTGATGGTAACAAAGGCTTTAAAGTATCCCCAATAGGCTCAACACAGCTAACTCAAAGACAACTGCAGAGGTTGAAGTAACTAAACTAAAGGTTTATAAATACCCGTGATGGTAACAAAGGCTTTAAAGTATCCCCAATAGGCTCAACACAGCTAACTCAAAGACAACTGCAGAGGTTGAAGTAACTAAACTAAAGGTTTATAAATACCCCTGATGGTAACAAAGGCTTTAAAGTATCCCTAATAGGCTCAACACAGCTAACTCAAAGACAACTGCAGAGGTTGAAGTAACTAAACTAAAGGTTTATAAATACCCCTGATGGTAACAAAGGCTTTAAAGTATCCCCAATAGGCTCAACACAGCTAACTCAAAGACAACTGCAGAGGTTGAAGTAACTAAACTAAAGGTTTATAAATACCCCTGATGGTAACAAAGGCTTTAAAGTATCCCCAATAGGCTCAACACAGCTAACTCAAAGACAACTGCAGAGGTTGAAGTAACTAAACTAAAGGTTTATAAATACCCCTGATGGTAACAAAGGCTTTAAAGTATCCCCAATAGGCTCAACATCGCGTCATATGTCGGAGAGGGTTAATACAAATTTGGAAAGTATGACTGCTATAATTCAAGGAGTACAGTACTACGGTATATATATATCTCTTGGTACAAACAGTTACAGTAAAATACAAAACATGCACAAATAGATTTATAGACAAAGCATAGACATAGTCTGCACTGTCAAAACAATCTGCTTAACAGATTATGAACATTTGAAATAGTCATAACATAATCTGCTGAACAGATTATGAACATTTGTAATAGTCATAACATAATCTGCTGAACAGATTATGAACATTTTGATTACATTTGGATGTCTTAGTCTCGAGTCTTTTTAGAACGCATGAAATGATACACACACACACACACACACACACAAATTGAATCGACCCACACATCACTAAATTCAAGCGTTCTAAGACTCCCCAAGACTTTTATAGACTCGCATGAAGCTGGTTCCCTTCCAACGAACCCTAAACCAAATATTAACTCTTTCCGTCGGATACCATTTTATTTCTGCCCTAGCTACCCCCCACACGATTTTAATACTTGTGAATAATCTTTGGGGTTAAAAGGGTCAGTTGCGTACTTCACCTTTTGATCCGTAGAGACCGGTCATAAGCATCGTAAAATCGCCCGACGGTAACCCGAACACAAGACAAAAAGGCGTATCGGACGGAAGGGGTCAAACTCTAAGACAAACCCTACCTAATACCCTCTCTAAGACAACAGCTGATCCTGCCTCACCGCCCTCTATACCTATGACTCGCTGGACGAAGGACAGAGCCTCGACGAATCCAGCGTTCAGATCTGTACAGGGACGCGACGGGAGCGCAACCTTAGGGAACCAGTAGATTGACGTTCGCTTTTAGGTTTAGAACTTAATATACATACATTAGCCATTATTTTTTTTACGATAGAATTAAAGTGCATATGTAAAAGATTATTCACATCCCACCCATCCGATTCTATGACGAACTCGCTCGACGGAGGATATAGCCTTAACAAGCCGAACGTTCCGAATCCGTCGAGGACGCGAATGGAACATGTTGACGTTTTGGGTGATAGTGGATGTGTTTAATTAAAGTGCAAATCTAGAAGATAATTGTTTACATCTCGCTGAGGAACGAACTAGACGAAGGACAGAGCCTCAACAAGCCTAGCGTTCGGAGAGGAAACAGGGGAAATTGGGGACGAATCAGCGAGATGTTATAGACGATAGAATTCACGTCCACATATAAAAGACCATTTACATCTGACAGCGCCTTTAGTACAACTTAACCCTTAACCCTTAAAGAGCGGCACTCGACTTAATTCGTGCACCAATTTGCAGCAAGTTAGGAGCATTATTAAGGCTTTTAAAAGGTTAAAATCGATTGCAAATGGCCGGGAGCTCAGCGGGCCAGACAGCCGACTCCCAGGGCTTACCGCCGCCCATTAACTCATGTTCCCTGTGTTCTCGAGAGGCCGGCAGTGTAGCCAGTAGTGAGCATAGCTGGGAAAAATATACCGATATATGCTAAACTCCCATGTTCGTGGCACCACTGCAAGAGAACCACGAGTGCTACGTAGCAGTGCAAATGGCCGGGAGCTCAGCGGGCCAGACAGCCGACTCCCAGGGCTTACCGCCGCCCATTAACTCATGTTCCCTGTGTTCTCAAGAGGCCGGCAGTGTAGCCAGTAGTGAGCAGAGCTGGGAAAAATATGCCGAAATACGCTAAACTCCCATGTTACTGGTATCACTGTATGAGAACCACGAGTGCTACGTAGCTCGTTCTGGTCTCATTTTAAAGCTTTTAGCGCCTAGTTTTTTGCTAAATACATTTTTTTTTTCATGCAGATACTTGATTGATCATGCAGGAGGGCCTGAATATGCCCAAAATAGCCCAAAACACCCCGCTCGACAAGGGTTAATAAAAATTAGCAATCACAAATAAAACAAAAAACAAATATTAGCACACAATAAAAACAGATATACCTGTAGGCTACCTGTAGATGAATTGACCACTTGCGAGTTTCAGGCAATAAGGAAGTTGGAGCCGTAAACATGGCTAGTAAACAGAAATGCAATAGTAATGTAGGTTTCTGATGGATAAAAAGCATTGGGTTTTACGTACTAGAACCGTAATTTAGCTGGTAATTCTACTAATTAGCGATGTTTACAGCTCCAACTTCCTTATAGAACTAAACTCGCAAGTGGTCAATTGCAAAGATCCTTCGAGGTATCATAACGTTCTGGCTAAATTAAGACCTAGATGTGTGGCAGTTTTTGCTTTGTTGTGTTGTCCCTGTTCGGGCTCTGTCTCGAGTCTGCCACCCCCGGCTAAAAATAGAGGTATGTGCCTGAGTAGATAGATATAAATTAACCCTCTCCGACATATGCCGCGATTTTGAGCATATTAGGGATACTTTAAAGCCTTTGTTACCATCAGGGGTATTTATAAACCTTTAGTTTAGTTACTTCAACCTCTGCAGTTGTCTTTGAGTTAGCTGTGTTGAGCCTATTGGGGATACTTTAAAGCCTTTGTTACCATCAGGGATATTTAGAAACCTTTAGTTTAGTTACTTCAACCTCTGCAGTTGTCTTTGAGTTAGCTGTGTTGAGCCTATTGGGGCTACTTTAAAGCCTTTGTTACCATCAGGGGTATTTATAAACCTTTAGTTTAGTTACTTCAACCTCTGCAGTTGTCTTTGAGTTAGCTGTGTTGAGCCTATTGGGGATACTTTAAAGCCTTTGTTACCATCAGGGGTATTTATAAACCTTTAGTTTAGTTACTTCAACCTCTGCAGTTGTCTTTGAGTTAGCTGTGTTGAGCCTATTGGGGATACTTTAAAGCCTTTGTTACCATCAGGGGTATTTATAAACCTTTAGTTTAGTTACTTCAACCTCTGTAGTTGTCTTTGAGTTAGCTGTGTTGAGCCTATTGGGGATACTTTAAAGCCTTTGTTACCATCAGGGGTATTTATAAACATTTAGTTTAGTTACTTCAACCTCTGCAGTTGTCTTTGAGTTAGCTGTGTTGAGCCTATTGGGGATACTTTAAAGCCTTTGTTACCATCAGGGGTATTTATAAACCTTTAGTTTAGTTACTTCAACCTCTGTAGTTGTCTTTGAGTTAGCTGTGTTGAGCCTATTGGGGATACTTTAAAGCCTTTGTTACCATCAGGGGTATTTATAAACCTTTAGTTTAGTTACTTCAACCTCTGCAGTTGTCTTTGAGTTAGCTGTGTTGAGCCTATTGGGGATACTTTAAAGCCTTTGTTACCATCAGGGGTATTTATAAGCCTTTAGTTTAGTTACTTCAACCTCTGCAGTTGTCTTTGAGTTAGCTGTGTTGAGCCTATTGGGGCTACTTTAAAGCCTTTGTTACCATCAGGGGTATTTATAAACCTTTAGTTTAGTTACTTCAACCTCTGCAGTTGTCCTTGAGTTAGCTGTGTTGAGCCTATTGGGGATACTTTAAAGCCTTTGTTACCATCAGGGGTATATATAAACCTTTAGTTTAGTTACTTCAACCTCTGCAGTTGTCTTTGAGTTAGCTGTGTTGAGCCTATTAGGGATACTTTAAAGCCTTTGTTACCATCAGGGGTATTTAGAAACCTTTAGTTTAGTTACTTCAACCTCTGCAGTTGTCTGTGAGTTAGCTGTGTTGAACCTATTGGGGATACTTTAAAGCCTTTGTTACCATCAGGGGTTTTATAAACCTTTAGTTTAGTTACTTCAACCTCTGCAGTTGTCTTTGAGTTAGCTGTGTTGAGCCTATTAGGGATACTTTAAAGCCTTTGTTACCATCAGGGGTATTTAGAAACCTTTAGTTTAGTTACTTCAACCTCTGTTGTTGTCTTTGAGTTAGCTGTGTTGAGCCTATTGGGGATACTTTAAAGCCTTTGTTACCATCAGGGGTATTTATAAACCTTTAGTTTAGTTACTTCAACCTCTGCAGTTGTCTTTGAGTTAGCTGTGTTGAGCCTATTGGGGATACTTTAAAGCCTTTGTTATCATCAGGGGTATTTATAAACCTTTAGTTTAGTTACTTCAACCTCTGCAGTTGTCTTTGAGTTAGCTGTGTTGAGCCTATTGGGGATACTTTAAAGCCTTTGTTACCATCAGGGGTATTTATAAACCTTTAGTTTAGTTACTTCAACCTCTGCAGTTGTCCTTGAGTTAGCTGTGTTGAGCCTATTGGGGATACTTTAAAGCCTTTGTTACCATCAGGGGTATATATAAACCTTTAGTTTAGTTACTTCAACCTCTGCAGTTGTCTTTGAGTTAGCTGTGTTGAGCCTATTAGGGATACTTTAAAGCCTTTGTTACCATCAGGGGTATTTAGAAACCTTTAGTTTAGTTACTTCAACCTCTGCAGTTGTCTTTGAGTTAGCTGTGTTGAGCCTATTGGGGATACTTTAAAGCCTTTGTTACCATCAGGGGTATTTATAAACCTTTAGTTTAGTTACTTCAACCTCTGCAGTTGTCTTTGAGTTAGCTGTGTTGAGCCTATTGGGGATACTTTAAAGCCTTTGTTACCATCAGGGGTATTTATAAACCTTTAGTTTAGTTACTTCAACCTCTGCAGTTGTCTTTGAGTTAGCTGTGTTGAGCCTATTAGGGATACTTTAAAGACTTTGTTACCATCAGGGGTATTTATAAACCTTTAGTTTAGTTACTTCAACCTCTGCAGTTGTCTTTGAGTTAGCTGTGGGCAGAAAACTAATTTCAGAGAGGTAATTATAAGAGTGAGAGAACTCTATTTCTTATTGCTATTCTGGCAATCTCTGCGTCATATGAGTCTGAAGGGGTTAAACAACACTTTATATCAAAGAAAAAATTCAAAACAACAACAAATTAGCCTACCTGAAAAACTGGTATCTGGTTGGTGATAAATTGTTATCAAAATTAATGTTTTTTTTCGGTTTCCGCGTCTGCTGAACCATCCAAAAACACGCTAAAAGGCGTATTTTGAAGGGGGAGGTGGTGGGGGGTAGTGGGGGAGGGGTAGTGGTGGGGGGTACTGGGGGAGAGGTAGTATAACTGTAGATTTACCGGCATCTTAAAACAGTTACCCGCTACACAGAATCTTACCGAATATTTCATCCCGTCATGCGAAGAGTAATTATGAAAAAAATTGCCGCTGAATACGCGCATTTAACCCATGAACTGCTAGAACCTATGTGAAATAAAAGTTCTAGTTGAGGGAGTACAAAGGAAATCAAGCAACAACAGGTCTAGTGACCCTTCTAGGCTGCTTGTCCTGCAAAACACTGAGGATAAAGTGTCCAAACGGTGGTTTAGAGTGGGTAAGGGAACATTGGAAAGGGAGCTACTGCCCTGGAACTAATGTCCGTGGCAGGATTAGGAAGTTAGTAGGGGACAGATGGGTTAGTAACGGAGGGGAGGATAAAATAAAGTTATACATTTACAAACGCAGTCAGTCGCGGGTTTGATGAGTTATTTGTCTAGGCGGAGTTTAAATTAATCAACGGTGCTGCAGGGAGGTAGAGGGAGGGGGGGGGGGGGGTGAGGAGTGAAGGATGTTATGGAGAGATGCCACTACTTTCGGTGACACCAAATGTTGATACATTTCCCAGCACTGACACAGTATTTGATGGGTTGTTCTTACATATGTTTAAATACCGTGCTTCCGGAAGGACCGTTGCAGGCTCAGGGTTAACCTACCTGGTAAATTATGCGGCTTTGAAATATAGTTCCAAGTCATCTCAACCAGTGCCAAATTAACCCAGACCAACCAAACCAGTGCCATAATATAGTACTAACCTAACCTAACCTAACCTGGGGACATCTCAACCAGTAGACCATTTCAACCAGTAGCTCTCAACCAGTGCCAAATTAACCCAGACCAACCAAACCAGTGCCATAATATAGTACTAACCTAACCTGGGGACATCTCAACCAGTAGATCTCAACCAGTGCCAAATTAACCCAGACCAACCAAACCAGTGCCATAATATAGTACTAACCTAACCTAACCTAACCTGGGGACATCTCAACCAGTAGACCATTTCAACCAGTAGCTCTCAACCAGTGTCAAATTAACCCAGACCAACCAAACCAGTGCCAAAATATAGTACTAACCTAACCAAACCTAACCTGTCATCTCAACCAGTAGCTCTCAACCAGTGCCAAATTAACCCAGACCAACCAAACCAGTGCCAAAATATAGTACTAACCTAACCTAACCTAACCTGGGGACATCTCAACCAGTAGACCATTTCAACCAGTATCAAATTAACCCAGTCCAACCAAACCAGTGCCAAAATATAGTACTAACCTAACCTAACTTAACCTGGGGACATCTCAACCAGTAGACCATTTCAACCAGTAGCTCTCAACCAGTGCCAAATTAACCCAGACCAACCAAACCAGTGCCATAATATAGTACTAACCTAACCTAACCTGACCGTATTGGTTGATTTGGTACTGGTTGTTGTTGTTGTTGTTCCCTAAGCTACCTGGCCGAACAGCCCCGAGTCCCTGAGGAAGGCCATGGCCACGATCGGGCTTTCCCACAGAGCTCTCATTGAGTGTAGATTATGTTGTTGGCGTAAGTGGTTGTGTGAAATGCAGTCTTCTATGATGTGTTTAATGGTATGGGGTGCTGTGTTACATCCCGGGCAGGCGTCGACAACGGAGTCATCCAGTCTCTTCTGATAGCTCAGGAGAGCTGGATGGTGTCCGCATCTCAGCCTGGCCAGGTGGACTCTGTCCTCGCGAGGGAGGGAGGATTCGGAGGGATGGATTTCGGGAGGTCGTGCATGCAGCTGCGTGTTGTCTGAGTGAGTGGATGGATTGGTGAGAGATATGAGTATGGATGTGCTTCTGGAAGTTGGTTCGGGGTGGGCAGGGAGGGAGAGAGGACAATAATTGTGTGTGATACCGTGTGCTGGGTGTTGTTTTGATATTTCTTGGTGTCTGTGGGTGTGTTGCCATGTAGTTTAGTGGGTGGTCTTGGTTCGTGGAGGCTGCTGCCAGGAATTGAGTGCCTCTCATGTCCAGATGGTCTTTGACTTTGAGGATTTTGGTTTCTTGATGTAGGTGATCTGTGGGTGCAGTAGCTGTGCAGCCTGTAATGATCTTCAGGGCTTTGTTTTGAATAGTCTGTAAGGTCTTATGATGTGTTTCAGCTAGGTTAGAAGCCCAGGCTGGGCTTGCGTATTCCATCACTGATCTTATGTATTGTTTATATACTGTGGTGGTAGTTTCTTTGTTGTGTCCAAATTTTGTGTGAGCAAGTGACCTGAGGGCGTTAAGTCTGGGTGTCAGTTTCTTTTTAATGTTTGTGGTGTGCTGTTTGAATGTCATATGAGTATCATATGTTACTCCTAGGATTTTGGGTGTGTGTGTATGTGTTAGGGGTGTGTTGTTTATGGTGAGTTGAGGGATGTATTCGTGTTCACCTGTCCAGCTTGTGAGCAGGGTTGCGGTGGATTTGGCTGGAGCTAGATTAAGTCTGTTTGTAGTGCACCAGCCATGTAGTGTGTTGAGATAGGGTTGAAGGAGATCTGTTGCTCTTCTTGGGTCATGGTGTGTGCATGTGAGTGTTATGTCATCTGCATAGGAGGCTAAGTTTATTTGGGGCGTATTGGGTGTAGTTATATCGTGCATGTACAGATTGAAGAGTGCGGGCGATAGGACGGATCCTTGTGGGACTCCGTTTGGAAAGTTTCTGATTTTAGATGACTGACCGGAAAAAGATACATGTGCACATCTGCCTGCTAGGAAGTTGGCCAGCCACCTTTTTGTGTTGTTGTGCATGTTTGTGTTGTAGATTTTGTTTGTTAGGTTGTGGCGGGGGATGGCATCGAAGGCTTTACTAATGTCGAGTGTGGCTAATAGTGATCTGTGTGGTGGTCTAGCTGATTTGATGCCGTCAAAAGCTCTTTGTGTAAGGTCTGTGAGAAGAGTGTTTGTGGAGTGCAGTGGCCTAAAGCCATGTTGTGTTGGAGCTAGGGGTAGGTCGGGTGAAATTAGTTGTAATACTAGGCGTTCCATGACTTTGGAGGGGGAGCAAAGGAGTGTGATGGGGCTGTGCGAGGAGGGTAGCGTGGGGTCTTTGTTGGGTTTGGGGAATGTGATGATGATACCATGCTTCCAAATGTCTGGTATTGTGTTGTGTGAATAGCTGTAGTTTGATATGTTAGTGAGTGCTTGTATGCCTTGTGGTCCCAGGTGTCTGAGGTGTATGTTGCTTATGTTGTCTAGGCCACAGGCAGGTGAGTGCTTGAGATTGTTGATGATATGCTTTGTCTGGTGATTGGTGAAGGGTGTATAGTCAGGGTCTGTGGGGAATTGTCTCTTACGTCGGATGACACGTCGGTCGTCTTTGTGAGGTTTTAGGTGGCTGACATGTGAGACGTGATTGATGAGAGTGTTTGCTTGTTGTTTACATGAAGGAGTAGAGTCTGTTGTTGTGATTGCAGCATGTGATTGTGTTGTGTTGCTGTTGGAAAGTGTGATGCTGTTTAGTGTTTTGTAGAGTTTTTTGGGGTTTGTTTTGTGATCAAGTGTTTGTAGGAAGTTATTCCAATTTAGTTTTTGTTGTTCTTGTATTTTGTTGTTAGTTTGGGTGTTGAGTGCTTGAATTTGATGTGTGATGTCTTGTGTGTGGGGTGCTGGGGAGTGTTTCAGTGTGTCGCGTTGTCTGATGAGGTTTTGAATTTCTGGTGTGAAGTTGGGGTTGTGTCTTTTTCTGTTACCTCTTGGAATGTGTTTCTTGTCAGCGTTTTGGATAGTTTTATTGAGTATGTGTACAGCATTGTTGATGTTAGTGATGGGTG
Source organism: Paralithodes platypus (assembly GCA_032716605.1). NCBI lineage: Eukaryota > Metazoa > Arthropoda > Malacostraca > Decapoda > Lithodidae > Paralithodes > Paralithodes platypus. Next base: position 44,990,353 of record CM064502.1, read on the forward strand.
TACTGTTTAGAGTTGTGAAGTGTTGTTCTGTCTCATTTGTAAATGCTTCCCAGTTAGCTCTTTTATAATTGGTGTATGTGTGTTTGTGGCTAGCTGGGGTGAGTCTGGTTTTGGTGGTGATAATGATCGGGAGGTGGTCAGAGCCTAAGGTTCTGACCACCCTCCAGGATGTTGTGGGGGCGAGTTCTGGGGAGCAAAATGTGATGTCTGGAGATGATGGGTTATAGAGGGCTTGGTGAGGAATATGGGTATGTTGATGGATGTCGTTAAGGATGATGAGGTTATCTGTTTGGTTTTGTAGTACCAGCCCTCTGTCTGTGTCGGGGTTGTCGACAAACCAGGCCGACGTCTTGGCGTTGAAGTCACCACCCAGGATGATGTGTGGGGTGTTTGTGATGTGTTGTAAGTGTGGTCTGTATTCATTTGGTACTGTAGGGGATGTTTGGGAAGGGATGTATGTGTTTATGATGGTTATTTTGGATTTGTTGCCAGTGCGTATTTTAATTGATTGTATTTCTGTTGTGTTATCATTTGGGGGGAGGAGGGATTTGGTTTGTACACTGGTTACTATGTATGATATTTCATTGTGTACCAGGGTGATGAGTCCACCGCCCCCGCCGACAGCCCGGTCTTGTCTGATGGTGGTGAAATTATGAAAATTAATGTGGGTGTTTTTTGTGATGTGCGGAGTTTTGTTTCTTGTAAGATGGCAATGTGTATGTTGTGTTGTTTGATGAAGTGTGAGAGTTCGTGTTTCTTTGTGTTAATGCCATCTATGTTCAATTGGAGAATGTTAATGTTATGTGCACGATGTATGTTGGGTGCTGCTGCACGAGGATGGGGTGGGGGTGAGGGAGGGCTGGAGGTTGGGATGGGTGAGGTGGGGGTGGGGATTGGGGAGCAGGAGATGGGGGTTGGAATGGATTAGGATGGGGTGTGGTATGTTGAGTTGAGGATGTGGATGGGATGGGGAGGTTAGGTGGGTTAGGGAGGAGAGGTGGACGGGTTTTAGGGGGGGAGTGGATGATATGGAAAGGCTAGGTGGGTTGGGGAGGAGAGGTGGACGGGTTTTAGGCGAGGGATTTGACTGGGAGAGGGAGGGGCATGAGGAACAGGTCCAGGTGTTCGTGTAGTGTTTCTTGGAGGCAAGTGTTGTACAGGTGAAGTGGGTCCAGTTCCTGCATGCATTGCAGAGAACTGAACCCTTAGTGTGGCGACTCGAAGTGATGGGTTTTGAGCAAGTTGGACATATGTATGTGTACGTGGGTCCTGGGTTGCTCTCAATGTCTCCGGCTAGAAGTCGTCTTCGGGAAATGACAGCCGGAGAGTCATTTCTCGGTGTAGGAAAAACTGTGTGATGTGTGTGTGTGGTGTGAGAGGTGTGGAAATTCCCGGCGCGACCGAAGCCGCTCCAAGGACCCGTGCCCCCCGGGAGGGGGCAGTGGATAGTTGTGACGGTTTGGCTCCCGAAACTGCTCCCCGCGGCCGGCATCCGGTTGTCCTCCACTGGTCGATTGATCTTGTCTCCGGCCGTGGAGGGTCGGCAGCCATCCGCGGTTGGCAGCTCCGGGAGGTGGTCCCACGGCGTAGACGCCGCCACATCAGTTTGGTACTGGTTGAAATGGTCTACTGATTGAGTTGACCGGTCACCTTGAAATATAGTTGAAGATTTACGGCAATGAATACAGAAGCTTTGAGAGAAAAAACCCAAGTATCTACCACAAAGACTTAAATTTATATAAATATTTTTGACTCCGTGTATACCAGTGCCAGTTCTAAAGTAGGCTACTAAAGGCAACCCCTGGAGCATGAGAGGGTTAAGGGGAGGTTTTTAGTGCGTTTCCTAGACCTCCATCAAGCTTGAAATTACACCCCCTTGACCCCATTTCAAGATAAATTTGTAAATTTTTCGGTAGAAAAATTTCCCTGGCTATCGCTCGCCAGGAAAAAATCGACACCTGAGTGGGACGAAAGGTCTTAAGTGACAAATGGGGTGAAAGTTCGTAACCCTCTCCGACATTTGACGCGATTTTGAGCCGATTAGGGATACTTTAAAGCCTTTGTTACCATCAGGGGTATTTATAAACCTTTAGTTTAGTTACTTCAACCTCTGCAGTTGTCTTTGAGTTAGCTATGTTGAGCCTATTGGGGATACTTTAAAGCCTTTGTTACCATCAGGGGTATTTAGAAACCTTTAGTTTAGTTACTTCAACCTCTGCAGTTGTCTTTGAGTTAGCTGTGTTGAGCCTATTGGGGATACTTTAAAGCCTTTGTTACCGTCAGGGGTATTTATAAACCTTTAGTTTAGTTACTTCAACCTCTGCAGTTGTCTTTGAGTTAGCTGTGGGCAGAAAACTAATTTTGGAGAGGTAATTATAAGAGCAAGAGAACTCTATTATTGGTAATATGGCAACCTCTGCATCATATGAGTCTGAAGGGGTTAAAATCGCCAAACTAATGGGGTGAACGTCTTAAAATCTCAAAAGCAATGGGGCTAAACATGAGGGAGAAAGGGGTAAAGAAAAAAATCCCTCCAGTGGAAATCTCCCCTTAATACTCCAAGTTTAATTTTGAAGTTACCAGTCAGGAAATGCTCCCATGTATTGCCAAGAAAGGAGCTTGTGTGACTCCGGCTTAAGTTGGTTCCATGTCATCTCAACCAGTAGACCATTTCAACCCGTAGCTCTCAACCAGTGCCAAATTAACCCAGACCAACCAAACCAGTGCCAAATTATAGTACTAACCTAACCTAACTGTATTGGTTGATTTGGTACTGGTTGAGAGCTACTGGTTGAAATGGTCTACTGGTTGAGTTGACCGGTCACCGCTTAACCCCTTCAGACTCATATGACGCAGAGGTTGCCAGATTAGCAATAAGAAATAGTTCGCTCACTCTTATAATTACCTCTCCAAAATTAGTTTTCTGCCCACAGCTAACTCAAAGACAACTGCAGAGGTTGAAGTAACTAAACTAAAGGTTTATAAATACCCCTGATGGTAACAAAGGCTTTAAAGTATCCCCAATAGGCTCAACACAGCTAACTCAAAGACAACTGCAGAGGTTGAAGTAACTAAACTAAAGGTTTATAAATACCCCTGATGGTAACAAAGGCTTTAAAGTATCCCCAATAGGCTCAACACAGCTAACTCAAAGACAACTGCAGAGGTTGAAGTACCCGGTAACTAAACTAAAGGTTTATAAATACCCCTGATGGTAACAAAGGCTTTAAAGTATCCCCAATAGGCTCAACACAGCTAACTCAAAGACAACTGCAGAGGTTGAAGTAACTAAACTAAAGGTTTATAAATACCCCTGATGGTAACAAAGGCTTTAAAGTATCCCCAATAGGCTCAACACAGCTAACTCAAAGACAACTGCAGAGGTTGAAGTAACTAAACTAAAGGTTTATAAATACCCCTGTTGGTAACAAAGGCTTTAAAGTATCCCCAATAGGCTCAACACAGCTAACTCAAAGACAACTGCAGAGGTTGAAGTAACTAAACTAAAGGTTTATAAATACCCCTGATGGTAACAAACGCTTTAAAGTATCCCTAATAGGCTCAAAATTGCGTCATATGTCGGGGAGGGTTAATACCGAGGGCAGTCGCATTTTGGTATTTTTAAAATTAGCCTAACCTAACCTAACCTGTCTCGCCGACGGTCTAAACCCAGCTCACGTTCCCTGTTTGGGGTAGGGTCAACTCAGCCCATCCCCAACTCGGCCCACCCACAACCAACTCGGCCAACCAACTCGGCCCACAGTTTAGAAAGAATGTCTACCCATTAAAAATGAGGGGTATATTCCTGCGTAACGGTATGCATTATATCTCAAGAACTGGGCAGTGTTATAGCATATTTGTTGTTTGTACAATCGCGCTAAGAAGTCATGACTCGCTTTTTCTATGGATCGAACAATAGTTCCCAAATCTGGCTACCGCTGGCAACTCTCCACTGCCCCTCGGAGCCCGGTCGTTTCCTAATTTTAAACTATAGGTCTTTGGATATTCCCAATAATTGGCCTACTTAGAAAATTAACCTATCAATGCCCTCCAATTTTGATTTATGTTGAAGTTTGAATAAATATAAGTAATGTTTGTTTACAATAATTATTTCTTTATAGAATAATGAGAGTAATTAATTTTCATGCGCTATCTAGCATGTTGCACTCCCAGGCCCGTAGGAACGGTAGGATATTCAGCGACCAAGTCAGTCATTGTCAGGATATGAGGGGGAGTATATCTCTTTGCATTTATATTCATCTTTGTCCGTTTACACTTGCCTTTCCATCTTCCGTTTTTATATGGGTCTCCCTATGGGTTTTTATATATTCTAAAAGTAAAAATTCATCGTTTGTCTATACAAATTACAAGCTGTTCTCGAGTATTCAAGCTTTCTTCCAAAATATACTGAAGACCGCTTGTTTTTCAGGCAGACTGTTGTCCCACATAGAGAATTAAATGTGGAAAAAATAATCTGTTATATGTTTATTTACGTGATTTATTGACACTTATGATTTGAATATTAGTTTTATCTGTTGGTTTTAATTTTATGAGATACTTTTCTACCAGTATTGTTGGTTTAAAAAGTAATACAAGCATTAAGAGACTTGCTCCACATTTTAATCCTGAATCTAGTGAGCGAAATACTACGAGTTTCAAATGTTTTCGTTCGGGTTAGTCTCAACTTTCGTATTATTTGGTTTGCTCTCACATAATGAGATAAATATTGTAACAATACTTATATATCGTGTTTTTGGTATCGTTTCCTTCAATACAGTTCTCCCCGGTGTGTAATATATGAATACAGTAGAACCTCAATAGTTGCCAGATAGCACTTTCTGAACAAAAGGTACTGGAAATCGAGTCATGACTTCTTAGCGCGATTGTACATATATATATGTATTATGTATGTTGCTTCATTTAGTATACTATAAATGGAAATTATACTTGGTAAATGAATTATTAGAGAGCATCTGTGGACTCACTTTCTACAATTTCTCAGCTCAGCTGATGGACGACGAGTCGGACGAGTGGAGGCGAGTAGAGTTGTAAACTGATATTCTATTGGTCAATAAACTGGGTGTGACGTCACGAACGATGTTGCGATATGATTGGCTGTTGCGGGAGTACGTCACTGTACAGGTGTCTAGACGGTGACATCACAAATGTTCGCGATATTTGAATGGCTATAGAAATACACATCAGTCCATATAATGAGCCACTTTTGTTTCCCAATCCCTCTATGACGTCACATTAATTCATTTATTATTATCGTCCTTGGTGTTTATAACATCTCAGTGTCGGCCATATTTGAAGTGGTGGAACTGTTGTTCAATGAATAGTGAAGTGTTTTTGCTTTATGAAAACACCTACAACATCTTTTATTTAACGGGATTATGAACGGAGCTTCCAACTGCATTGTGTTGATTTGGCTGCAGACCATTAATCTCCACTACACACAGGGTAAGGGTTTTATACCGTCGTTATTTGGGTCCAAGCCTAGGCTACGTTTACCATGGAATCTTTAATGTATATCCTCAATACAGACTTATTTCCTTCACTTACCTCGTCAATAATAACCCATATAGGTGCAGAGGGCATGAATTATATCAAAGAAAAAGTGATGTTGAAACATTATCTGCAATTTAGCCATGTTGATCAACTCTTAGCCCACTTAATATAATATTGTGGAACAGATCTACTGTACCGGTATTTAGGAGGTGGTTTCCGTTTGTGGATTTGTATATTTTTCACACAACTAGTATTATGACATAATTAATGCACTGTAATTCGCATATTGATATTCAAACGGTAATTGAATGACCGAGGTTAGTCTGATTTATATTGACTAAACTCGCGGTATTTTTTACCTCCGAGGTTAGTCTAATATGTAGGCCCTAGGACTATTTGCTGACCATGAATCCTCCGAGGTTAGTCTAATTTGTATCCCACGTACTGGGTACTATGAATCCGCTGTACCTGACATGCAAGGGCTAGTATAGTATCACACGTACTGGGTACTATGAATCCGCTGTACCTGGCATGCAAGGGCTAGTTTAGTATCTCACGTACTGAGTACTATGAATCCGCTGTACCTGGCATGCAAGGGCTAGTATAGTATCCCACGTACTGGGTACTATGAATCCGCTGTACCTGGCATGCAAGGGCTAGTATAGTATCCCACGTACTGGGTACTATGAATCCGCTGTACCTGGCATGCAAGGGCTAGTATAGTATCCCACGTACTGGGTACTATGAATCCGCTGTACCTGGCATGCAAGGGCTAGTTTAGTATCCCACGTACGGAGTACTATGAATCCGCTGTACCTGGCATGCAAGGGCTAGTTTAGTATCCCACGTACTGAGTACTATGAATCCGCTGTACCTGGCATGCAAGGACTAGTATAGTATCCCACGTACTGGGTACTATGAATCCGCTGTACCTGGCATGCAAGGGCTAGTATAGTATCCCACGTACTGGGTACTATGAATCCGCTGTACCTGGCATGCAAGGGCTAGTTTAGTATCCCACGTACTGAGTACTATGAATCCGCTGTACCTGGCATGCAAGGGCTAGTATAGTATCCCACATACTGGGTACTATGAATCCGCTGTACCTGGCATGCAAGGGCTAGTTTAGTATCCCACGTACTGAGTACTATGAATCCGCTGTACCTGGCATGCAAGGGCTAGTTTAGTATCCCACGTACTGAGTACTATGAATCCGCTGTACCTGGCATGCAAGGGCTAGTATAGTATCCCACATACTGGGTACTATGAATCCGCTGTACCTGGCATGCAAGGGCTAGTTTAGTATCCCACGTACTGAGTACTATGAATCCGCTCTACCTGGCATGCAAGGGCTAGTTTAGTATCCCACGTACTGAGTACTATGAATCCGCTGTACCTGGCATGCAAGGGCTAGTATAGTATCCCACGTACTGGGTACTATGAATCCGCTGTACCTGGCATGCAAGGGCTAGTTTAGTATCCCACGTACTGGGTACTATGAATCCGCTGTACCTGGCATGCAAGGGCTAGTATAGTATCCCACGTACTGGGTACTATGAATCCGCTGTACCTGGCATGCAAGGGCTAGTTTAGTATCCCACGTACTGAGTACTATGAATCCGCTGTACCTGGCATGCAAGCGCTAGTTTAGTATCCCACGTTCTGGGTCTAGGTTAGGTTAGGTTGGGTTATTTGGTTAGGTTAATATACTAGGTCTCAGAAACAAGATTTGTAGTTTCTTGGATAATGGGTAAATACTAATTTCCATGAACAAATTTTATTATAGAAACCTTATAAATCATAAATAACAAAATTAATCCACAAAAATAAAATCCTTGAAAATAGGTGTGGTCCGTCTCCTTAATATTGACCGAAAAAACGCCCATTTTAATCAATCTCTGAGCTCTTTCGGACATCCTCACTGTTTACAAACGCCTTCTTTATGCAGTATAATCAATATTTACCCCCTGCTGGCAACATAGATGACGATTTCAATAATTCATGGGGGAGAGGGGGGGGGGGGTTAGTTGGGGCAAAGCCCCCCCTCAACCCATCGTGTATCCAACATTGGCATTATAACGAAGACCATGAATACACTCCTTTCTCAATATCTGGAGGAAAAAACATGAAAAATAAGGGTGCGAGCCTATTCCCTATAATTACAATATATCAGTTCATCTTGGGACGATACCGCTCTCGCACATTAACCTTACCGTTCACGAGCCAAATACGGGGGGGGGGGGGGCGTGAATTCTAATTAGTATTGATAAATAGAAACACTGAATATCAAGACGCAAATTACACAGTGCACTAATGACATTATAATACACGTTGTGTGAAACATATACACCGCTGATGTACATTTAAGTGGGTGTAAGATTAAGCGGGCTTTAACACCTAGCGAGCGGCCTAGGCGGTAAATAATATGTAGGCACCAGCGGGGTGTTTTTACCCAAAATAGGGTTGTTTACGTGATCATTTTCATGCCTAAATAAGACCCAGAGCGTAAAACAAGTATCTATCCCTGAAAGGGCATAAACAGAGCTTTCCAATGACACCCCAACGATTCTTGTATGACCGCTAGTTTTCTTGCAACAATCGCGCAACACGAGTGCAAAAACCATGTAATTCGGTACTTTCCCCACACAATTCACTATGTAGCGAGTGTGAGAGGGTGGAGGAGGGTGGGATTCATGTCAGTTGGTCCACCGCGGTGGTCTGGAGCAGTCATACGCTCGCTACTCTCCTGCCACCACTTGTCTCTCTCTCTCAGCAACATTACGTGCTGAAAATGCCACACGACTTATGTTGTGAGCCGCCACATAGTCCAAATTTCTTTCACTCGACATATGATGCGCGCCGCCAAAGAAGGGTTAAAATAAGGGGTGTAATGACGCCATGTTGGCCGAGAGCTGGAATGACGTCATCGCTGAGGCCCGCCTTGGCTGATGACGTCACGATAGTCAACAACCAATCATAAGCAAGGATACACAACGTCTTGGCTTTGTTAATCAACATGCTATATTCTAGTTAATCGCCGTGTTTCAACCCCTCTCTTTCCCTGATATATTTCATACCCTCCCCAGCTATCGGGATTAGTATTGTTGAGGTAAGTGAAGAAAATAAGTAAGATATATGAGGATATAAATAAAGATTCTTAGGTAAATGGGAATATATAATACGGTTCCTACCGCTACATAGGAACTTACCAAATGAGGTTATAATGTATAGACCACTGACGTATCATATAATACAATGATAATGACAGTTTCAGAAGTATCACCTTTTCATCGGTAGCGTCCTACCATTATTTCATCATGCTTGGATTGGCGGGAGCCGGGAACATAATTATAGCCTATTTATTATATTTTTTTGTTCTCTCGTCTCGTAAATTCAACCCCTTGATAATCGAGATGTATTTGTGATAATTTGTGAGATAATTGACCACTTGCGAGTTTCAGGCTATAAGGAAGTTGGAGCCATAGACATCGATATTTAGCCGTATTACCAGCTGAAATACGATTGTAGTACATACTGTATATACACACATACAACCCAATTCAACATACTTTCTATCCATCAGAAACCGAATTTTTTACTGTATTTATGTGTAATATCGACTTCCTTATAGACTGAAACTCGCAAGTGGTCAATTGTGATAGTATTTACCCATTTAATTCCCACATAATTTTCTTAAGCTGTTTATAAAGCCTAATGATAATGTGTGTGTGTCTATGTGTGAATTTATTCCTTGTCCAGTTAAGATAGGATCCACCTTCACTAAATCGAAGAAGAAAACAAGTAGAAAAAGTAGAAAGTAGCTACGATGGGCCATTATAAAGGCTTAACCCCCAATACCTACACCTTCGCCCTTAGACATGAGGGCAAAAATGTAGTTACCGGGTGTACCGCCCGTCTTGTTTACACTACGCGGACGCTCACCATCATGTTCCCGTCTATTTTGACTGCCTTTGGATACAAAAATACATTACCCTAACCTAACCTAGTATTATAGATTTATAAGTATTTATTTTAGTATAGGCCTAAGTATTTATAGATGATTTATGTTGTATGTCGCTAGTGGTACACCCAGTAACTACATCCTTCCCGACATGAGCAATCAAACGCTTTTGATAGATTGATAGATAGCCTAAAAGGTTCTATATGGTGGGCCGAGTTGGTATTACTGAATCATCTGAATGGGCCGAGTTGACAATCACGTGGGCCGAGTTGGCAATGACGTGGGCCGAGTCGGCAAAGGGCCGAGCTGGCGATGAGCCGAGCTGGCCGTTAACCCCCTGTTTATGGGTGCGCGACGGTCTAAACCCAGCTCACGTTCCCGGTTTATATTTTTTTTAGAGATTTAGGGATTTGTTTATAATGAATTTCCGACGGGGTGGACATAGCCCAGGCCTAACCTATATGGCAATGAAGTACATGACCTAACTAACATAGGCCTAGGCCTAGGCCTATTTGTCTAAATAATATATTGATGGTTTCGACCCGGTGTAAAACTGGATATATTCCGGTAGGCCTAGTGAAGGTGAAGATTTATCAAATAGGCCTAGGCCTAGGCCTAAAGTACTAGACTAGCCTATTAGCCTATGCTACATTTAGGAAGGCTCTGTGGGAGGGATTCATAGGGCCAAGATGGCGGCGGCTAGAGACGACTCTTCAGAGACTCTATATACTAACCCCCCCTCTATCTACCGGTGACAGACCTAGACATTCCATGACTGACCCAGACGGAACTGACAGCCCTACAGAAGATGATGAATGGCAAGACAGCGCCTATCATTCACGAACGAACCACAAAAGTTCAAAATCACGTAGGCAGTTTGGACAACAACAAAGCTCCCAGAATGTACCGGTAGGCCCTAACCCAAACCCAAGCAACCCGAGTGAGTACCCATACCCTGTACAAACCATTCTAGTCCATCCAACAGATCCTAACAGCTTTTTTGCTAAGGAAACAAGATATCTGGACTTCTGTAAAACACTAGAGAATCAACTACAAATAAAAGTGAGGGACTTGAAATTCAACAAAGCCAAAGGTATCCTAGCAGTAGACATAGATACAGAAAGCCCAAACCTTAACATCCAAATGATTGAAAATGCCCTTCAGACAAATAAGATAGGAAACTGGGAACTCTCAGTCACTCTTCCCAAAGATAGCACTAGATACTACTATGGCATAATCCACATTCCCACATACGTGACCGTGGAGGAGGTGGAGACAAACCTGGCCGATACACCCCTAGGCAAAGACATAGTAGAAGTACATAGATTCAAGACCAAAACATATGGACAACTAGAGGAGTCCACCAGAATATTATTAACCTCCCGCTCACCACTTCCCGAAATAATAAAAATGTGGAGACTAGTTAGAACAGTTACCCCATACATTCCACCTCCCATCCACTGCCGCAAGTGCAAAATATTGGGACACATCACGAGGAACTGTACGGCCAAGTCAGTCCGATGTGCTAGATGTGCCTAATCACATTTGTGACGCCTACCAGCGTTGGCAGAATCGCCTCCTGTTAGCCGCTAGCGCTCGCCAGGGCAGTGAAATGGGCTACAGTTATCAGAGAACGTTGTTCTTTCTTTCATAGTACTTGCATTGTTACAGACAGTTCAGTGGTGGCCTTTATTTTCGTCTGTAGTATTTTATATAATGAGTAGAATATAAGATGCATTGTAGTGTAAAGTTGAGAGAGAGAGAGCGAGCGGGCAGCGTGGGGGTAGTGAGTCTTGCTTCCCTCCTCCCTCCCGGAGGAGTTTTTCCCGCCCGCGCGGGCTTTATCTCGCCTCTGATTGGCTGGTGGTTCTTGGCGCGTCCTAGGGGCCTGCTGCCTTGTGACGTATCGGCCTGTGATTGGCCGACCACCATGCCTTTGTGGGATCCTGAGGGTCCCGAGGAGCTACCCTCCTCAGAGCAGGCTAGGGACGCACATGACTAACATACTCTTTACAACTGTCCCCCATATTCCCACCATTCTGATACTGTCTCTCTCACTCAACTTTCTTCCTTTCATTCCTCTAATCTTTTAACATCACAGCACTCCCTTTGGGTTCTGTACACGATTACATATCGGCCCATCGTATTGTGTGCGTCGCTCTCAGAGATATTTACATGTATTAGAATAGGCTATAAGGGTTCTTAGTCTATGGAGGTTGGATGACTCTGTGTGTGTCTCCCTCAGCGTCCTTAAGTTATGGAGGTTTGATGACTCTTTGTGTGTGTCTCCCTCATGATCAGTAGTGCTCTGCTCGGTTATTTAATGCTAGACTGGGATAAGGTTTCTTTTGTCGTTGTCACCGATGTGTGTATGGTTCGTTTATACCTACACGACTTCGCCGGATTCTGAGGTTGCCTAGGTCGTCCTTTTGGTTGTGTCTTTTGCGAGCGCAGCATCGTGTTGTAAGAGGGAATAGCCTACTACCTTATAACACAGTGCTGCCTCTTTGCTTGACTTTAGAGGGATTGCCAGGGTAGAGCCAGATACTTGAGATCTGGATTTATCAAGAGAGCATCCCCGTCATTAACGTAACTTTAACCATACCGCCTTAACCCTTAATTAGCGGCTCACCACATAAGTCGTATTTAATAAAGCTGGACTATGTGGCGGCGCTCGACATAGGTCGAGTGGCAATTTCAGCACGTAATGTTGCTGAGAGAGAGAGACAAGTGGTGGCAGGAGACTAGCGAGCGTATGACTGCTCCAGACCACCGCGGCGAACCTACTGACACAAATCTCAGCTCCCTCCTCCCTCTCTCACTCGCTACATACTGAATTATATGGGGAAAGTACCGAATTACATGCTTTTTGCACTCGCGTTGCACGGTTATTGCAAGAAAACTAGCCATCATAAAAGGATCGTTATGGTGTCATTCGAAAGCTCTGTTTATGCCCTTTCAGGGATAGGTACTTGTTTTACGTTCTGGGTCTTATTTAGGCATGAAAATGATCACGTAAACAGCCCTATTTTGGCTAAAAACACCCCGCTGGGCGGTACATATAAATAAACCGCATAGGCCGCTCGTAAGGTGTTAAGGACCACGCTAGGCTATGAGCCCGCCTTGCTCAGCCACGGTTTCCTAACCTTGATATCCCAGCTAGACTTTATTCGCCTAGCAGACACTAGTTAGGACCTAAGCTTTTTTGATATGTATGCATTATTTTTCACAGCATTTATGAGTCTAGGTTGTTGTTGAGTTGCAAAACCATAGCAGACTTTCGTTGATGAGGAAGTACTTCTTTTAGTGTCGAGCATTACTGCCGTTGCGCATTTATAATATTCCCGTGTCAGTTAACATTATATGTCCTATCTTTTGGTGTATTCAGTCTACACATGTGGTGTCCTGCCTCCTGCCTTTTATATAATTTAAGATACGAGTATGTTATGAGCATCAGACTTTCTTCAGAAGTTTCCAGGTCTATGCTGTAGGACTATACTTCACTTTCTTTCAGATAGGAGTGAAGAGTTTATTGTTGTTTAGAGTAACTGTATTGAAGCATCTTTTTATTGTATTAAATCTTGCAGTGATTTAATTGATCTTTCCATAGCTTCCCTTTTATGCATTTTAACGTAACTTGCATCTTGTTTGTTATCAGGCTATACCAGTGTGGGTTAGCCTGAAGTAGAGTACATTTATACCCAGTTAAGGATACCCCGTTATCGCAGATTAACTCTGGAGTGTATAGGTGTTTTTGTTCGCCGGCATATAAGTTCAAGGGTTTGGATCTAGCGTACCATTGTTGCATAGTGCCCTATTACTAGTCCAATCATTAACACCTTACGAGCGGCCTATGCGGTTTATTTATATGTACCGCCCAGCGGGGTGTTTTTAGCCAAAATAGGGCTGTTTACGTGATCATTTTCATGCCTAAATAAGACTCCGAACGTAAAACAAGTACCTATCCCTGAAAGGGCATAAACAGAGCTTTCGAATGACACCATAACGATCCTTTTATGATGGCTAGTTTTCTTGCAATAACCGTGCAACGCGAGTGCAAAAAGCATGTAATTCGGTACTTTCCCCATATAATTCAGTATGTAGCGAGTGAGAGAGGGAGGAGGGAGCTGAGATTCGTGTCGGTAGGTTCGCCGCGGTGGTCTGGAGCAGTCATACGCTCGCTAGTCTCCTGCCACCACTTGTCTCTCTCTCTCAGCAACATTACGTGCTGAAATTGCCACTCGACCTATGTCGAGCGCCGCCGCATAGTCCAGCTTTATTTAACTCGACTTATGTGGTGAGCCGCTAATTAAGGGTTAAGTGCCCTTGTTTTATTCGTAGCCCCGGTCGTAACAAATGGCGACCTTGCCTAGTATCTTATTCTAGTAGAAACCAGGATCCATTTGTTATTAGTGCAGTAATAACAAATGGTGACCTTGCCTAGTATCTTATCTTAGTCGTCACAACAACCTAGTGAACTAAGAAAGAATTGCAGGATTGTTGAACATTTGTTTTTTGAGGAATATTTTGGACACGTAGGAATTTTTTTTGGCAAAGTAGTATAGCACTTGAGTTGTCTTCAAGCATTTTTTGAGTGAATAGTGCTACATGAGAGTGGGTACTTTTTTTTTTTTATATAAACGTTGAGAATTTCCGGTGGACACTATGTCGAACGACGGATCAGTGTACGGTGAGGACACAGTAGGTAGTAGGGGTAGGCAGTCCTGCCCAGGGAAGTACTACCGCCAAGGTTTCGGGAGATTCCGGGAATAGCCTGAATTCTACTTTCTCTCCCAGGCCTTGGTAGCTGGATACATATCTTTCTGCCTCACACATCAGGGGTATCAGGAAAACCCTCTTTATATAACATACACATCCAACTTCACGACATTGCCCTACATCGCTATCCTCTATCCATAAAACACCACTCTTCCCACTACATATCATACATGTAACACCATACACTTACCTAATAAATATGACAGTACAATTGTTTAGAGTAAACCTGGTGGTCCCTCGGATATCCACCCCCGGCAGGGTTGGGTCATTGACACAGGGCCCTCCCGGTCATCATCATGCGACTGTGTCAAGAGCATTGCAACGTCCCAAAACTGCTCGTCGGTGCAGCTTTTTCTTTAGTAATATAAGGGGACTTCACTCTAACATCAATTCTGTACACCAACTTCTTCAAGCAGAATCCCCTACTCTCCTTTTTTTGACAGAGACTCAAGTAACATCCACATCTGACACGTCTAGATTTAATTTTCCAGGTTATCAACTGCTTCAAAATTTCAGACCTAAAGGAGGTGTATGTTGCTTCGCAAAATCTGAAATTGCCCTGGAGGAGGTTACTAGTTTCAATTGTCCCTATTTTGATTATTCTATATACAAATTAATTTCTGCTGGTAAATTTAAATACATATGTTGCATCTACAGTTCCCCAAATACTTCTCCAGAGCAAAGTCTTTTTGATTCTCTGTCCTCACAACTCGGTGTCCTCAACTTAAATGCTTCTTCTGAATTCACTGTGTTGGGTGATTTTAATGTCCATAATGTTGAATGGCCCACTCATTCAGCCAGGACTGATGATGCTGGTCTTGAATGTGAGCTATTTGCAGACTCATTTAATCTCACTCAACTAGTCAACCAACCCACCCGTGTACCAAATAATCCTAATCATAATTCCCACCTACTGAACTTATTTTTAACAACCAATTCAGAAAATTATGATGTTACAGTGAGGTCCCCGCTTGGATCTTCATATCACTGTCTGATACAGGCCACCTGTCTATCACCTACCACACCTTCCCACTCTGAACCTGTTTTGGTGACTAAATGGCATTACGATAGGGCAGACTGGGAGGGTCTTCAAGGTTTCTTTATTGATATTCCCTGGACCTCTTTCTTTTCTAATGATGTACACTCCACCTTGAGCCACATACAAGATTTTGTAAAAATTGGAATGGAAACTTTTATTCCTCATCAAAAGTACAGTAAAAGATCTAATTCACCTAAATGGTTTGACCATAATTGTGCTAGAGTAACTGAACAAAAAGCAATAACCTACAATGCATACACAAGATCAAAAACACATGAAGCCTTTAATTACATTAGAAACATCAGAAATCATGCCAAAACTGTATTAAACCTAACTAAATCAAACTTTCTCCACAAGCAGGCAAATAAACTTCTAAATAATCCAAATGATAACAAAATATTTTGGTCTACTCTTAACTCATTCAAATCCAACTTCACTACTACTTCATCCATTCCACCATTAAAATCTCCGACTGGCAATCTTGTAAGTGACCCACGAGGTAAAGCTAACCTTGCGGATATTTTCTCCACCAACTCAACCTTAGATGAAATAAATCAAGATGTCCCTGTACTTAATTTTAATTCGCCTGAAATTCCCTCACTTAAGATCCACACCAGACATGTCAAAACTATTTTGCAGAATCTCTCAGTAGATAAGGCTCCTGGTCCAGATGAAATTCCTCCAATAGTACTTAAGAATTGCTCCTTGGTGCTCGCTCCTGTATTGGCAAAATTTTTCCGTCTGTGTACTCATACCTCATGCTTCCCAGTACCCCGGAAAGAAGCAAACATCCATCCAGTTCCTAAAAAAGGTGCCTCTTCAGATCCATCAAACTACAGACCAATAGCTATAACTTCCACTCTTGGTAAAGTCTATGAAATTATATTAAATAATCACATAATTAAGCATCTTGAGAATAATAAATTAATCAGTGATAGGCAATATGGTTTTAGACATGTCGATCAACTGCAGACATTCTTTGCCTTCTTACGCATCAAATCAACCAAGCTACAGACCAACATGGTGAAACACATACAATAGCACTGGATATATCAAAGGCATTTGATAGAGTCTGGCATCAATCCTTATTGTCGAAGATGTCACACTACGGCCTTGCATCATTAGTTCCACTAATTTCTTCTTATCTTCATAACAGAAAAATACATGTAATGGTAGATGGCCTTTATTCTCAATTTCACTCAATAAATGCTGGTGTTCCCCAGGGATCAGTGTTGGTCCCAACTGTTCCTCATTCATATCAATGATCTCATATCTACCACTCATAATCCAATACATTCCTACGCAGACGACTCAACAGTCCACAGTTCCTTCACATTTACCAATTCTTTCACCCAACCCGATCTTATAAATTCAAAAATAAACACTGCAATTTCTCTGAACCAGGACCTTTCTAGAATTAATGAATGGGGACAAAAGAATCTAGTTTCCTTTAATGCACAGAAAACCAAGTACATTCAATTTTCTAACCGACAGAATCTCACTGACTCCCTTATATTTTTTAATGATGTAAATATTCCCACTTCCCCTAGTATTGACATTCTCGGTGTAACATTAACTACTATCTTGAGCTGGACACATTATGTTAGAAGCATTGCTAAGAATGCCTCTAAAAAACTGGGACTCCTGTACAGAGTTCGAGAATTCTTCACTGACGAGCAGTTGGCCGTAATATATAAAAGTCATGTGCGTTCTCAGATGGATTACTGTTCACGTCTGTGGAGTGGAAGTGTAGTGGTTGTATTGAGGCAGTTGGACAAAATTCAAAATAAAGCTATTAGATTAATCAATAACCCTGCAATCACACAGGACCTTCCTACATTATCCATACGAAGAAACGTTGCATCCCTTGCATTATTCTACAGATATTTTCACAGCAATTGTTCCGAGGAACTTGCTTCAATTGTGCCGCCTCTCCACATCTTTCCCCGTAGAACTAGGGCAGCTGAGAGCGCCCATGAATTTACACTTTCTCCTCCACAATGCAGAACTTCTGCTTATCAGAATTCATTTATCCCCAGAGCTACTACTCTTTGGAATTCACTTCCCTCGAATTGCTTTCCACAAACTTACAATCTACAAATGTTTAAATCCAGTTGTTACAAACATTTTATGAATGGAGGGTGCCTTTAGGTACATGGACCTTTTTGTTTTATCTGTGTTTTTCCTTCCTCCGTTCATGGTTTCTTAAAAAAAAAAAAAAAAAAAAAAAAAAAAAGTACGGGAAGCAGACTCTGAGGTGCAGCAGCGGGGTTTGTTAGAAGGCATTAGAGTAATAACTAGTGAGGAGGATGCAAGGGAGTATCTGGAGATGCCTATTACTGTTGACCGGGTGTCGGGGATTGATCGGTATGGTCTCCAGTGTTTGGCCACGGTCATGGGGCATGTGGTCACTAGCAGCATGACGAGAAGTGACCTGGTGGCCTGTGTGCTCAGGGGGGTGCGTGGGGCTTCGGGTGGAGCAGGAGCTGGGGCACCTTCGGCCCAGCCCCCATTCCACTCGACTCCTACCATGGCGCCCCCTCGGGCTCCGGAGCCGGGTAAGTTCCCGCAGGCCGATAGTCACTGGCAGCGTGGTTTGCACTTGGGTGGGTCTCCAATTGTTGCATCTCCTCCTCCTCAAGGTTTAACGGCAGATATGCTCTTCCAGCTTGAGATGGCTAAAATGCAGGCTGAGCAACGGCTTGAGATGGCTAAGATTGAGGAGAGAAATGCCGTACGGGAGGCTGAGCTTCAGGTTGAGGCTACGAAGTACTGTGCAGACAGAGATCTTGAGAAGTCTCGGGTGGAGTCGACAGGGCAGCGTCTCGGTTCTGGGAATCGAGGTCTTGATCAGTCTTTATCGCACCTGCTCAAGTTGGTCCCTGTATTTGATGAGTCGGGTGTCACCAAGTTTTTGTTTAAGTTTTGAGAAGAAGTGCCGGGAGCACCAGTGGCCCGAGGTTAAGTGGGCAGCCCTTGTTTCCTCTAGGTTGGTTGGCAAAGGACTCAAGGCATATGATGTGTTGCCCTTGGAGTCTTGCATCGATTATGAGGTATTGAAGGAGGCTGTCCTACGGTCATATGAGTTACAACCAGAGACGGGGCTGTTCGGCCAGGCAACTTAGGGAACAACAACAACAACAACAACCAGAGACTTATAGGTTGAAGTTCCGGGGTGTTACGAAGGGTCGTGAGTGCGCCTTTCTTGAACATGCCCGGGAACTGTCTGACGCTTTTGGGAATTGGCTGAGATCGGAGAAGGCAACGACGTTTGATGAGATAAAACAGTTGATGCTTCTCGAGCAGTTCTTTAAGTGTACAGGCGGCGACCTGACATTGAACCTCAAAGAGAAAAATCCTAAAACTCTACAGGAGGCAGCTGAGATGGCTGACCGTAGTCTATCGCTGATTCGTGGGTGCGGGTCTGCACAACGGAACGATACAGGTAACAAGGGGCGCAACACTCCACCTCCCCCCCCCGAGTCAGTGATACACCATATAACAACGAAAATAAGAGCAATGATACCAATTTTGATCACCAACCTAAAACCGTCCCGTTTACGAAGGGTCCGGGCCCTTCCCCACCTCAAGGGAAGCCCAAGGGGGAGGTAGAGTGTTTTCATTGTCATAAGAAGGGGCATTTTGCACGATCCTGTCCTAGCAAACTACCTACTGCAGTCGTGTCTTTGGCTCGCAACATTGGGGTGTCTTTAAGGTCTTCTGCTATTACCCGGGGTGATATGTCAGATGCGGGGGCACAGCCAGTGAAGGAGTGTCCGGAAGGCTCGAAACCTGTCCGCGATGCTTTTTGTGGCCATCAAGGGCGTGGCTGCGTGAGTTGGGCTGGTTGCAAGCATGGGTGGGAGTTGCTGCGAGATACAGGTGCATCCCAGACTTTGATGAAGAACTTTACAGGCAAACCTATAAACGCGGCATGGGTGGTTGTGGTGCAGGGTATTAATGCTACAAAGTCATATCCGTTGGTTCGAGTAGAGCTGGAGGTTGAAGGTGTGACACGAGAGTTGGATGTCGGAATCGTGGAGATACTGCCAGTAGAGGGCGTCGACCTTCTTCTCGGCAACGACTTTGCGGTGCCTGCTTCCGAGGTTCCACCCTTAGTCGCTGCCGAGAGGGCGGCCGACGTGAGTAGGGAGGGGTAGGAGTTGGTCGAGAGGTGTCAACCACATCAGAGGGCGTGTGTTGTCACCCGATCTCATGCATCTAAAGTGTCACAGCCTATTCCTCAGTCTCTAGACCAGCGGAGGAACGGTCGGAAGGAGAAAGCTAAAGTTGGGAGTTTTGTGAGTTTTGCTCCAGCGGCTTTCCTTAGTGACTTAGTACTTGATCCAGAGGTGAGCTCCGGAGTGGCCCCAGAACCTGTCACTCCTAGTGACATGGTTGGGCGTGATGGCACTCCGCGACTTAGTAGTTCCCAGGTGGAGGAGAGTTGTGGGAACGGGGCTATTGAACACGAGGACGGGGAAACATGTCATGTGAACCTGTTGGAGGAGTTTGTGAGGCAACTACCTGAGCAGCCTACTGTCCCTGCGTTGGTCTGCAGCGGCGAAGGTGGAGTACAAAGGGTACAAAGGAGTACAAAGGAAATCAAGCAACAACAGATCTAGTGACCCTTCTAGGTTGCTTGTCCTCCAAAACACTGAGGATCAAGTGTCCAAACAGTGGTTTAGAGTGGGTAAGGGAACATTGGAAAGGGAACTACTGCCCTGCCACTAACGTGGCAGGACTAGGAAGTTAGTAGGGGACATATGGGTTAGTAACTGAGGGGAGGATAAAGTTATTCATTTACAAACGCAGTCAGTCGCGGGTTTGATGCGAGATATTTGTCTAGGCGGAATTTAAATGAATCAACGGTGCTGCAGTCTATAACGTCTCGGGGAAGCCCATTCCACAAGTTGACAACTCGATTGAAGAAGAAATTCTTAGATTCGTGCGAGTTAAAAGATTTACCAATAATTTTGCAACCGTTTCCCCGCGTGTAATTAGATTGGTCGATAGTGAAGTACTTACTACAGTTCATATTGTCGATTGTCGATTGTGGAGAAGGAGAGGGGGGCAGTAGGGCACAGGTGGAGGAGAGTTGGGATTGTCATGTCTCGGCGGAGCAGTGGGCGGGGGACACGAGTCTGGTGGCTGTGGAAGCGCTAGAGCACCTGCCTGAGCAGCAGTGTGCAGCGCTCCAGCACCAGCTCGGTTCATACCCCACTGGCCGTGCCGAGCACCCGAGCCTCACAACTCATGCGGTGCAAGATGTTCCGCGGGCAGGTCACTTGAATGTTTATAGACCGTTAGCCTCGTTGTTTTGGTGGTTCAAGGTGGGCGACGAGGCTTTGGCATGGTTGTCATGCCAGGGTCGACCCATGGCTGCCAAGGGTGGTGGTCAGAAGGAGGACATTGAGCAGATTGGTGAGGTTGGCTGTGGAGTGGATGTGCCCGGTCGTCGCATAGCCTCCCAATGCTGCTCTAGTCGAATGCAACAGCCCTACCATAGACCGACTGTATCTGGCCATGTCGCTGAAGGCGGTGATGCTGCGCAGGCAGATGTAGTCGTAAGGAATGCGGGGGTGCACATGTACGGTATCGGCGGGGAAGCATTAGCAATTATGAACTATGGGAGTGACTGCACAGATGGTACTGATTGTCCCTCTCATGACCTGGCTGTTCTAGGGACGAAGGTGGAGAAGGAGGGAGACTTTAGTTTAGAAGCTGCGGTCTCGCCTGGGTTGTGGGAGGGCACGAGGCATGTTGTTCTTTGAGATAAGTTGCAAGCTCTTGTGTCTGAGCGCCAAGAGATGTTGTTTACTAGGCTGTGGCAGTACATCCGCATGTTTGTTGCTTCTCCAGGTCTGATGTACGGGGTAGAATCCGACATGGAGGCTGGAGACAGTGCAAGGCTCAAGTTAGTTCCCTACCGTATAAATCCTGCTCAACAGCCTGTCGTGAAAACAGAGCTAGACGACATGTGGAAAAAGGGTCTGAGGGATAAAGGATATCGTGAGTGGTCGTTGCCAGTGAGTTTGCAACCTGGGTTGAGTGGCAAGACCCGTGTGTATGGCGATTGCAAGAGTGTGGAAGCATTATCCCTGACAGACGCCTATCCATTACCTAGAGTTGACGATACCATAGACCGGCTCGGGCCTGCCTCGCTCGTCACGAAGGTAGAACTAGTGAAAGGTTATTGGCAGGCCCCGTTGCCGGAAAGAGCGAAGAGAAGTGCCAGTCTTGTGATGAACTGGGCAGTTTATCAGTGTCAGGTGTTGTTTTGCTGCCGGAACACAAGTTGGATGTGTGGCATGCTAAGGGTACTGATAATGTTTTGGCTGATTGTTTGTCACGGGAGGGTTTGTTTGCAGGAGTACCCTCGCCGTTCAGTCAGTGTGTGTTGAGAGTGGAGAAAAATCAGGCTTGCCTCTGTAGAGCAACCGTCAAAAACAACATTAAAATTAAATACAAAAAAATCACATACAAACTCTTTCTTTTGATAGTTAATTGTAAGTTGCCAATGTTATAGCTAAAGTCCTAAGTTGAACCTGTCTTTACTTAGTTGGCAGGGCTCTGTGAAGCTCGCTCAGGGAGTATAGCAGGCTAAAATTATACTATTATGTTTGGGAGGGGTTATAAGATTTTATTTATGCTAAAATTTTGTTTTTATTTATGATTGGGCTTTGCATTTCATTTCTGGTGGAGTGGCTGGTTGTGGCGGGTCTTGTCGGCATTCTGCCTTGTCAGATATAATGCTCGCCTAATGTTGAGCGTCCTATATCTTGGGCGGGGTGTGACGCCTACCAGCGTTGGCAGAATCGCCTCCCGTTAGCCGCTAGCGCTCGCCAGGGCAGTGAAATGGGCTACAGTTATCAGAGAATGTTGTTCTTTCTTTCATAGTACTTGCATTGTTACAGACAGTCCAGTGGTGGCCTTTATTTTCGTGTGTGACAACGGGAAGTATTTTATATAATGAGTGGAATATAAGATGCATTGTAGTGTAAAGTTGAGAGAGAGAGCGAGCGGGCAGCATGGGGGTAGTGAGTGTTGCTTCCCTCCTCCCTCCTCCCTCCCGGAGGAGTTTTTCCCGCCCGCGCGGGCTTTATCTCGCCTCTGATTGGCTGGTGGTTCTTGGCGCGTCCTAGGGGCCTGCTACCTTGTGACGTATCGGCCTGTGATTGGCCGACCACCATGCCTTTGTGGGATCCTGAGGGTCCCGAGGAGCTACCCTCCTCAGAGCAGGCTAGGGACGCACATGACTAACATCCTTTTTACAACTGTCCCCCATATTCCCACCATTCTGATACTGTCTCTCTCACTCAACTTTCTTCCTTTCATTCCTCTAATCTTTTAACATCACAGCACTCCCTTTGGGTTCTGTACACGATTTCATATCGGCCCATCGTATTGTGTGCGTCGCTCTCAGATATATTTACATGTATTAGAATAGGCTATAAGGGTTCTTAGTCTATGGAGGTTGGATGACTCTGTGTGTGTCTCCCTCAGCGTCCTTAAGTTATGGAGGTTTGATGACTCTTTGTGTGTGTCTCCCTCATGATCAGTAGTGCTCTGCTCAGTTATTTAATGCTAGACTGGGATAAGGTTTCTTTTGTCGTTGTCACCGATGTGTGAATGGTTCGTTTATACCTACACAACTTCGACGGATTCTGAGGTAGCCTAGGTCATCCTTTTGGTTGTGTCTTTTGCGAGCGCAGCATCGTGTTGTAAGAGGGCACTAGCCTACTACCTTATAACACAGTGCTGCCTCTTTGCTTGACTTTAGAGGGATCGCCAGGGTAGAGCCAGATACTTGAGATCTGGATTTACCAAGAGAGCATCCCGTCATTAACGTAACTTTAACCATACCGCCTTAAGGACCACGCTAGGCTATGAGCCCGCCTTGCTCAGCCACGGTTTCCTAACCTTGCTATCCCAGCTAGACTTTATTCGCCTAGCAGACACTAGTTAGGACCTAAGCTTTTTTTATATGTATGCATTATTATTCACAGCATTTATGAGTCTAGGTTGTTATTGAGTTGCACAACCATAGCAGACTTTCGTTGATGAGGAAGTACTTCTTTTAGTGTTGAGCATTACTGCCGTTGTGCATTTATAATATTCCCGTGTCAGTTAACATTATATGTCCTATCTTTTGGTGTATTCAGTCTACACATGTGGTGTCCTGCCTCCTGCCTTTTATATAATTTAAGATACGAGCATCTTATGAGCATCAGACTTTCTTCAGAAGTTTCCAGGTCTATGCTGTAGGACTATACTGCACTTTCTTTCAGATAGGAGTGAAGAGTTTATTGTTGTTTAGAGTAACTGTATTGAAGCATCTTTTTATTGTATTAAATCTTGCAGTGATTTAATTGATCTTTCCATAGCTTCCCTTTTATGCATTTTAACGTAACTTGCATCTTGTTTGTAATCAGGCTATACCAGTGTGGGTTAGCCTGAAGTAGAGTACATTTATACCCAGTTAAGGATACCCCGTTATCGCAGATTAACTCTGGAGGGTATAGGTGTTTTTGTTCGCCGGCATATAAGTTCAAGGGTTTGGATCTAGCGTACCGTTGTTGCATAGTGCCCTATTACTAGTCCACTCATTAAGTGCCCTTGTTTTATTCGTAGCCCCAGTCGTAACACATTTTACCAAAGACTGTGACAGCACAGATTTCAAGTGTCCCAACTGTGGAGGAGACCATGCATCCACATTTAATAAATGTCCAGCTTTCCTACAAGCTAGAAACTAGAAAAATCTAAGTTATACTGGTACCACAACAAAACCAAATATGAAAATCTAAACAGCACTTCAAAACAAACGCATAGGCCTACTCAAATAATTATTAGTAAACCCAACCCCCAACTATATCAACAACAACAACAAATCAGGCACACCCCCATAAATCCTCGGTTTCAAAACCCACATAGGGCTAGGCTAGTACCGGTAACAAAAACCACCCCATCCACTTCTACTGGCCACAACCCCCAACCCAGTAGGGCCTTTTGCCTACTAGCACATAACCAACCACAAAGACTAATACACAGCCAGAAGAGGACAAAGAACGTAAAATATTGAGTATGATCGCAACACTAACAACAGAAGAACAGTTAAACATAATAATCACAGTTGTCAACAATATTCAGAAAAACATAAAAGCCAAAAACTCATCCCACATCAACACATCCACAACAACCACTTCCAATCACAACCCAAACCTTACCAACTCCAGCACCCACACCTGTGACCCCCCAATATCAACCACCCCACCACAAAATGTCCCTACAGTTACAACTCCACCTTCCACAAATGTACAGGTAATCCCAGATAAGACACCTCTACAATCTACCCTACAACCACTACAGCAAGAAGGGGAGTCTGATACTGGCAACGGTTCAGATAACATCTCCCACTGCCAGCTTGGAAATAGACCTAGTACACCAGCAGAAGCAGAACAAAGCCAACCACCGACAGGTCCGCCACAGTCAGAACGCGATACGGATAACGTTTCCGAAAATCTGAATAATCATGGCAACGATGAACCCAACGAACAACCAGGAAAAAGGGAAACACATGGTGAAGATGAACAAACCCCTTCCATCACTCAAGCTCCAACTAACATTGCAGAAACTACCCAAGAAGCATACAACACAATAAAAACACAAAACCACACAAACAATACCCAAAAACAACACCCACCATCGCAGCTGACGGATAACCGTGGAAGACCCTCTAGGAACTCCACTAAGAAACGACTACAATAATGGCTCCATTACAAGTAATGACCTGGAATGCAAAATGCCTCAAGACATCATTATCAGAGTTAAAAAACTACCTTAATTATAAATCCCCACACATAGCTATAATAACAGAGACCTGGCTAAAAGAAAAATACCAACCCAACTTAAAACCTTATATAACTCTGAGGAAAGACAGGCTTGGAAGACCAGGTGGAGGAATATTATTTTTAATGAAACGAGAGCTTCCTATTAAAGAAATTAAACTCAGGCCATTTCCCAATGGTACACTAGAAAACCTTGCAATTTCACTTCCATATCAGAATACTCAATTATCCATCATTGGCACATATAATCCTGGCGGTCCGATATCACATCAAGAATTAGATCACTACATCCAACAAGTCACCTCGCCATTCATGGTGATAGGTGACCTAAATGCCAACCATCTATCTTGGAGCAGAGGGACACCCAACACTGCCGGAAACAACATTTATAACTACATGCAAAATACCAACTATAGCCTGTTATCAGAACCCTTTTCCCCAACATATTTCAACCTACAAACAAATTACACGTCTACGATTGACATTTGCTTTGGATCAGGAATACTATCTGCGGACATAACATCCAAAGTAGGACCTGACCTAGGTACAGACAACCGCCCCCTATACGTAGTATTTAAAAATTTCACCCCTCCAATTTACCCAGTAGCACTACCCAAATGGCACATCCCTTCCAAATTCAACTGGAAATGTTGGCAAAATTCAGTTACAATCCCAGAAACCAGCTCCACAGATCCCAATAATATGCACAAAAATCTGACCGAATCAATAAACAATGCAGCCAAACAACACTTTAAATGCACATCAGGTCAACCCTCCAACAAAATGTTAAGGCCATGGTGGAATGCAGTGTTCCAAAGCGGTAGCTACTCGCAGAAGAGCGATTCAGAAACAAAGGAGATCAAAATCGCTACAGAACTGGATCCAGGTCAAGAAAACCTCTGCTCATGCCAAGAAAACCACTCAGTCAACATGCACCTCTTCCTGTAGGAAATACTGCAGCGAAATAACTCATGAAACACCACTAAAATAAGTCTGGAACAGATTCCGAAACATTAAAGGCCATCCATCATTCCCAACATATCCCTTTATAATAGACGGACAAATGTGTCTATTACCAAAAGACAGAGCAGACGCAATAGCCAACCATACACAGTCAAAACAGCAACAAGAACCCCCTGCAGACCCAGAAGAAACCGCTAGAATTAAAAACTAAATCTTCACAGCCGCAAAACGGCCCAATCAAATGAATCAAGCCTTCACCCATTTTGAGTTGGAAACGGCAATAACCCACCTTCCTACAGGCAAAGCAGCGGGGGAAGATCGCATACCGTATGAACTCGTAAAATACCTGCCCCCAACATCACACCCTCAACTACTCAACCTTATTTACACAACCTGGAAACAGGGCAAGCTCCCTCACTCATGGCAGAAGGGCATCATCATCCCCTTCCTCAAACCAGGAAAAGACCCATCCCTCTCCCCATCATACCGGCCTATTACCCTCCTACCAACCTTGAGCAAGCTAGCCGAAAGAATGGTCAACACGAGGCTAGTTTGGCATCTAGAAAGAAACAATATCATCCCACCAATCCAGGCTGGCTGCAGAACCACCTGCTCAACAGTAGACCAGGTGCTTAACCTAGAACAAGCAATCCTCTCTTCACTCTCAAACCAAAAGACATGCATTGTTGTATATTTAGATCTGTCATCAGCCTTTGACACAGTTCCCCACGACCTCTTGCTCTCCAAACTAGCCGGCCTTGGTGTACAAGGGAACTTGCTACAGTGGCTACAAGCATTTCTATCTAACAGAACAAGCCAAGTGTACATCCAAGGCCAAATGTCAAATCCTATCAAACACAATAAAGGATTAGCTCAGGGCTCCTCACTAAGCCCCCCCCCCCCTTTTCACAGCGTACCTATCCAACACACCAACAGTAGCACCCGCCAAGATAATGCAATATGCCGATGACATAACATTATATGCCTCGGATCACAACCCTCAAATAGCGGAACATCAAATCCAGGTCGCACTCAACACCTTAGGACGTTGGATTAACAAAGCAAAACTAACCATCAACCCAACAAAGACAGTATATCAAATCTTTACCAGAAAGAAAAATGTAAGACCCCTACGACTCACACTCAATGGAGAAGATCTACAACAAACACTTACTCATAAATATCTGAGAGTAATTTTTGATGCCCCACTCCTTACATGGAAAAACCACATCGAATACCTTACACAATGCACCAATCAAAGACTCAATATCATGAGAGCACTTACTGGAACAACCTGGGGTGCCGATGCTATATCCTTACGAACCTTCTACATAGCATACATAAGGAGCAAACTAGACTATTGTGCCCAGGCCCACACCTCAGCCGCACCAGTACACCTTCACAAGCTGGAGGTGATTCAAAATACTGCTATGAGAATCATAACAGGAGGTCTCAAATCATCACCAATAGCCAGCCTCCAGTGTGAAACTAACCTAATCCCCCTAACCACCAGAAGAGACTTACAGTGCTCTTCATACTTCTCAAAAACATATAACGCCCCCCCCTCCCACCCTTTTTCAGCATCTCTCCGCAACATACCAATACGACCTCAGGTGAACCGGACCCGCAAATCACCTTTCCGAGAAAGAATAGGCCAGATCATACACAGGAAGGCCCATATTTTTCTGGGCTGCCAAACGCAATCTATGGTACCTCCAGTTCCACCATGGGAATATACCCCTCCTAAAACTCACACAGATCTCATAACCTTAAAAACTAAGAAGGACAACCCATTCCAATTAAAACAGGAATTCCTAGAAATCCTGAATACCCAGCATAAAAACTCCACTCACATATACAAAGACAGATCACTCATCAAAAACGGAAACACCACATCCACGTCAGCAGCACTATGGATCCCAAAATTTCATCTAATCATGGGATAGAAGCTCCCCAAACAAACATCAGTGTTCACTGCAGAGCTGTACGGACTCAATCAATCACTAGAAATCATCAGTACCCTTCCACCAGGCCCATACACAATATGCTGCGACTCCAAGAGCGCTATCCAGGCCATTAAATACAACACAACACAAAGTAAGGAACTCATATACCCCATGCTCCAACTACTTACTAACCTCCCCCTAAAAAGGTTATACTATGAGCTTCCAGTGGGTACCTGGCCATATAGACATACTCCACAATGAAATAGTCGATGAACTCGCCAGGGGCATGCACTCCCTCAGACGAATTACACCCCTCCTCTACACTACAATAGACAGAGCCAACATCCTAAAAGAAGACATCCTCCAAGACTTCAAGGGTGAATGGTAAGTTACCATCACCAGCACAAGATATGGAAATATCAAACCCGAATGGTCCATATGGAAACACACAAAATATAAGAACAAAGCTCTAAATACAGCTACACTCCGCCTACGGACAGGACACACAAGACTAGCGGAGCACATGCACAGAATGGGACTAGAAGAAGACGAGAACTGCCCCTACTGCCTCACCCCAGAAACAGTGGAACACTATCTACTTCATTGCCATAGACATTACAGAGCTCGCACCCACCTGAGAAGAACAGTGGCACAACACGGAGGGACCTTCAATCTACAACATATCCTAGGAGGAGGAGATATTGACCACCAAGGTAAACATGCAATTGCCTCAGCTCTAGGAACATACATAAGAGCCACAAATAAAACTTCAGACGTCTAATAACATCAATGACAAAACAAGTCCAACACACAGAAAACCCACCCCTAACCAATACAGTGCAGTACCACCCATACCGGTACTGTACTGTACTGTACTGTACTGTACTAGACCTCTGCCAACCCTACAAAACCCGAACCTGACTCAACCCGACGAGACATAACAACTTACCTCCTATAAGACCTTAATAACCAATCCTCATCTTACCTATTTACTTACCCTTAAAACACTTTCCAGTCCTTAATTTAATGACCTTGACCTACAGTATAGTTAAAACTATGTAGGGTACAATACCTGGAGGCCTACTCACTATTTTGACATCCTATCTGTAGATCCCTTTCAACTAACAAACTTCCCTTCCCCTCAGCAAGCAACTCTATGCCTGTGCAGTAATCTGGAGATCTGAAATACTCTGAGCAAACTGCACATATAAATATAAAGAAGAAGAAGGGAGGGATTCATAAAGTACACTGAGATCAGGTTTTCCACTGTAGAATATCGCCTCCTTGATAAATCTTGTCTTGTCTTGTCTTGGGGGGTTAAGGGCAAACTCAGGCGAATACTCGCCCGCTCCGGCCCTACCGTAGTCGCGAAAGTCCTAGAATAGCAGGTCATCAGGTGGCGAACTTCTTGATAAATGAGTGATTATTTAAAAAAACAAAAAAAATCTGGATTCTTGATTGTTGGGCTGTGTGGGCAGCCCCAATTAACCTTGCCACAGATCATCACAGGGGAGGCATCACAGGCGGCCGATGCGACCCGAACGCCGCATGAAGATCTTGGTGTGTTGGAGCACTCGGTCACAGAGGGCCGGGTCCAGTCCACGGCCCCCCAGCAGGATGGGGAGGGTGAAGACAGAGACTCCTAAGGAGTGGAAGTTCAGTTGGAATTCGGGAAGTTTAGCCTTAACGTCGGCACTTCCCTGAGAGGTTTTGTTATTTTTTTTTTTGTGACGTGCTGGAAGCTGCAGCGGAGGAGGGTCCTATGGGAGTAGAACCGAAGGCAGCATAGAAGGAGGTGCTCTACCGTCTCTTCCACCGTCCAGCACCACGGGCAGAAAGGGTTAGGAACTAGGCGCAGGCAAAAGAGGTGAGAGGCCAGACCAACATGGCCAATGCAGAGACGGACCAGGGCAGTGTCAAGGGGGCAGAACCCGGTGGCGTAGCTAGGGGGGGGTGGGGGGGGGGGGCAAGGGGGTACATCTATCCCCGGGCGCAGCATGTAGGGGGGTGCCAAATCTAGGTCAGATTTTTTTTTTTTTTTTTTTTTTTAGTTAATGGATGAGGTCACGAGGAACAGAACTTTTTGACCATGTCATAGACCTATTTTACTGTCAGGCGATCATAACAGAGACAAGAGGTGTGAGGAGATTGCCCAAACATCTCCACCAGCTGAGAATCGTTCGAACTCGGTCCTCCCGGTTAGAGACCGAGTCGAGTCGCTACTGGCCACCCCGAATATACATTTTTTTAATTATGGAATGTTGAGTGAGTATACCTGTCTGATATACTATAATGGTCGTAAAAATAAAGTAAGATGAAAATCATGAATGATGAAATGAGGTATATTCTTAAGATAATCGATGAATTATGAATATAATTACGAAATTGAATTACAACTGTTGTAAAACAATTTATATAATAATATACAGAATAGTTAACCTACGTATTGGTCGCATTGGCCTGTTTACATGGCACAAGGGAAAACAGGTAGGAACGTTTGTGTTTAAATAATCACTCATTTATCAAGTATGTTACACATTCGGTACCCTGGATATGTATAATTATATAACCAAGTAGGTTATCCATCAGTTTTAAAGTATGGCACCCAGTGGGGAGAGCTATGAAGAACAAGGAAATTTAGGAGTAAACTGAAATGGATTAAAACAAATCAAAATAACCTAACCTAGCCTAATGAACTTAACCTAGCCTAATTAGGTAGGAAGTTGATATGTAGTGTCCAAACCAGCAAACCTAGTCTAACTAACAGAACCTAGTCACCTAGATAATCTAGATTAGGTTAGGTCCGTAGGCTTATGTTAGGTTATGTTCAGTTAAAAATAGGAAAACCATACTGAATTTTATTATGCAACACGTATTATATTCTCTTTAACTTATTACCCCATATTTGTTTAGAATTTCATAACTCTACAGGAATCTAGAGGGACTATGGTTTGTTTTTAATACCATACCTAGTTGTTGTTGTTGTTGTTCCCTAAGCTGCCTGGCCGAACAGCCCCGAGTCCCTGAGGAAGGCCATGGCCACGATCAGGCTTTCCCACAGAGCTCTCATTGAGTGTAGATTGTGTTATTGGTGTAAGTGGTTGTGTGAAATGCAGTCTTCTATGATGTGTTTAATGGTATGGGGTGCTGTGTTACATATCCCGGGCAGGTGTTGACGACGGAGTCATCCAGTCTCTTCTGATAGCTCAGAAGAGCTGGATGGTGCACGCATCTCATCTCAGCCTGGCCAGGTGGACTCTGTCCTCGCGAGGAAGAAAGGATTCGGAAGGATGGATTTCGGGAGATCGTGCTTGCAGCTGCGTGTTGGCTATGAGTGAGTGGATGGATCGGCGAGAGATATGAGTATGAATGTGCTTCAGGAAGTTGGTTTGGGGTGGGCAGGGAGCGAGAGAGGACAATATTTGTGTGTGATACCGTGTGCTGGGTGGTTTTTTTATATGTCTTGCTGTCTGTGGGTGTGTTGCCATGTAGTGTAGTGGGTGGTTTTGGTTCGTGGAGGCTGCTGCCAGGAATTGAGTGCCTCTCATGTCCAGATGGTCTTTGACTTTGAGGATTTTGGTTTCTTGATGTAGGTGATATGTGGGTGTAGTAGCTGAGCAGCCTGTAATGATTTTTAGATCTTTGTTTTGAATAGTCTGTAAGGTCTTATGATGTGTTTTAGCTAGGTTAGAAGCCCAGGCTGGGCTTGCGTATTCCATCACTGATCTTATGTATTGCTTATAAACTGTGGTGGTGGTTTCTTTGTTGTGTCCAAATTTTGTGTGAGCCAGTGACCTGAGGGCATTAAGTCTGGGTGTCAGTTTCTTTTTTGTGTTTGTGGTGTGCTGTTTGAATGTCATATGAGTATCATATGTTACTCCTAGGATTTTGGGTGAGTGTGTATGTGTTAGGGGTGTGTTGTTTATGGTGAGTTGAGGGATGTATTCGTGTTCTGTCCAGCTTGTGAGCAGGGTTGCGGTGGATTTGGCTGGGGCTAGATTAAGTCTGGTTGTAGTGCACCAGCCATGTAGTGTGTTGAGATAGGGTTGAAGGAGATCTGTTGCTGTGTTTAGGTCATGGTGTGTGCATGTGAGTATTATGTCATCTGCATAGGAGGCTAAGATTATTTGGGGTGTATTGGGTGTAGTTATATTGTGCATGTACAGACTGAAGAGTGCGGGTGATAGAACGGATCCTTGTGGGACTCCGTTTGGAAAGTTTCTGATACTAGATGACTGACCGGCAAAAGATACGTGTGCACATCTGCCTGCTAGGAAGTTGGCCAGCCACTTTTTGTGTTGTGCATGTTTGTGTTGTAGATTTTGTTTGTTAGGTTGTGTCGGGGGGTGGCATCGAAGGCTTTACTAATGTCGAGTGTGGCTAGTAGTGATCTATGTGGTGGTCTAGCTGAGTTGATGCCAGCAAAAGCTCTTTGTATAAGGTCTGTGAGAAGGGGTGTGTTGTTTATGGTGAGTTGAGGGATGTATTCGTGTTCTCCTGTCCAGCTTGTGAGCAGTATAGCGGTGGATTGGGCTGGGGCTAGATTAAGTCTGTTTGTAGTGCACCAGCCATGTAGTGTGTTGGGATACGGTTGAAGGAGATCTGTTGCTGTGTTTAGGTCATGGTGTGTGCATGTGAGTATTATGTCATCTGCATAGGAGGCTAAGTTTATTTGGGGTGTATTGGGTGTAGTTATATCGTGCATGTACAGATTGAAGATTGCGGGCGATAGGACGGATCCTTGTGGGACTCCGTTTGGAAAGTTTCTGATGCTAGATGACTGACCGGCAAAAGATACGTGTGCACATCTGCCTGCTAGGAAGTTGGCCAGCCACTTTTTGTGTTGTTGTGCATGTTTGTGTTGTAGATTTTGTTTGTTAGGTTGTGTCGGGGGATGGCATCGAAAGCTTTACTAATGTCGAATGTGGCTAGTAGTGATCTGTGTGGTGGTCTAGCTGAGTTGATGCCGGCAAAAGCTCTTTGTATAAGTAAAATGCCCCAGAACAAGAAGCCCACCACAGAAGCCACGAGCGAACACCACACAGAAACACCCAAAGGAAAGGTCCACAGAACGAAAGGACCAGCTGACCGAGCCAGCCATTTCAGACAGGCCCAAGCCCGCAGGGCTAAGCAGCTCCAGGCTGCACCCATTTACCTTTTCTAAACTGACCATTTTCCACACCTCACGTACACTAACCCCCTCGTGTCCTACACTCCTAACTACAAAGATGATGAACAGGAATATACATTCATATTAAAAACACCCATGCCCTGTCCCGACATTGAGCCAATGCCAACACATCAGACAGCCATAATTATATCTATGTATGTTCTTACATCCGAGAAGTAGATGTTAAATATCTTAGAAGTTAAAACACCCACGCTTGTCCCTAGACCTCGTATATCAATTTCCATGACGAGTATAGATATATGTAACCCGTGCTCAGTCGCCCCTTGCATTGTTCCTCTAGTAACTAAGTCTATAATATTAACTGCCACCAGCATTGATGCGACATAGCGGCACTGTCCTTGTGTCGTATTGTGCCAAGTACAGATCAACCAGGTTTCATCACCTTATTAGGATGACGACTATAATGTCATCGTTCATCGATGTATGCAATCCTTAGGTTAAGTATTTTTATCCGCCATTGTGTTCACCTTTTTCCATTTACTTTCCACAATTGTCATACGTCTTCCCCTTGCCTCCTTCGTATCCACAGTCCACACTACGCCAATTTACTTCGTGTCTTACACCTCTTACCCCAACCAGAGATTGTATAAGATAACCTGGTTACCAGTATCTGTCATAAGTACCCCGAAACAATAACTAAGTACCCCTACGAACTGCCGCTGTTGTTGGTATATTTATATTTAATAGAAAACGCAGTTCCCAGGGCCAACTAATAGTATCCATAACCCTCGGACTGATCACATAACTCTATCTTTTCCAGACTCATATACCACCCCATAGTTGCATTCCCGGTAGCATTTGGCTAACGTATTCCTCTGCCTTTTCAAACTTCCATATCAATTGTAGCCTAATGCCACCCCCTCGCCCAGGGACCTTAGGGGCAAAATTTCCCTGTAGCCCTTGAACTCTCCCCCCCCCTCTCATTAAGACACCCGCGCTTCTCGACTCTTGTCCGACCTAGCCTCTCTCTCATACCTCTTGAAGATCCTTGAATTGTCCGTTGCTAACGCTCTCCAACCTTTTATATATATACTCCTATCCAGCCTACCTTCAAGAACAACATTAGAACTTTACTAGCCCCTTGCATGCCATCTATTCTCTTACAACCCATTCACAACCCTGCACCCAATGGTCGTCGGTGCGAGGCTAGCCGCCCCGCCAGTAACTAACTTCTATTGCCATACTTCCAGATAAATGTGGCAGAGTTAGCAACCCAGTCTCCACCACATCCAGCAAACCCTACAATTAACAACCAGCCGAGTAAAACCAGCTAGCTAAGGCACCTTCGGTTTTGGTATTAACACCTTACGAGCGGCCTATGCGGTTTATTTATATGTACCGCACAGCGGGGTGTTTTTAGCCAAAATAGGGCTGTTTACGTGATCATTTTCATGCCTAAATAAGACCCAGAACGTAAAACAAGTACCTATCCCTGAAAGGGCATAAACAGAGCTTTCGAATGACACCATAACGATCCTTGTATGGATAGTTTTCTTGCAATAACCGTGCAACGCGAGTGCAAAAAGCAGGTAATTCGGTAGTTTCGGTACATAATTGAGTATGTAGCGAGTGAGAGAGGGAGGAGGGAGCTGAGATTTGTGTCAGTAGGTTCGCCGCGGTGGTCTGGAGCAGTCATACGCTCGCTAGTCCCCTGCCACCACTTGTCTCTCTCTCTCAGCCACATTACGTGCTGAAATTGCCACTCGACCTATGTCGAGCGCCGCCACATAGTCCAGCTTTATTTAACTCGACTTATGTTGCTCGCCGCTAATTAAGGGTTAAGGACACCCACATCTGTCTCATACACAGAGGGTTATTACAAACACTGGTGATATGGCAAGCCCCTAGCCACAGCCGCCGGACGACTATCACAGAGAGAGGGCGCCCAGCTCCCCCTTTTTGCCCACCCGAGGAGGGAGACCCCCACCCCCGCGGAGGTATACCTGGCCCCTGTTTTGACTTTCGAGTCATTGCCAGGTAGCACAGGAATTCTTCCTATCAATGAAGTAACCATGCATGACTAACACCTTTACTAACCTCTATTTACTCACAATAAACCATTTACCTTTCTTGCATGCTCTGGTCACTAAATTAGCACCTCAGCTATTCCATAGAATGAAGATTGCACAATCTAAGAGAGACGCTCCTATCACAGCTGTCCCCATCCTCCTCGCAAAGTAGATCCAGTCTCCCTCCCCTAAATACTTCCAGTATAGCCAAAATAGTACCTCTTACTAAGGCTCAGTTATATGAAAATATAAAGGTTTCCTATAGCCATGTGCCACAACAGTAAATACCATCTTACCTAGTCTCCATATCTATTGAGAGCTCAAATAAGTCCATAAGACTCGAGCTCCCTACTGTCTACAGGGTCCAGAACCGAGCCTATAAATCTAACTCCCGCCCCCAGTCAAATCAGTTGAAAGCTAGACACCAACCAGGGGTCACTACCCTGCAGTTAACTTCTAGCTCTGCCCTTGTGTTGTTCCGGAGTGAGATCCCAGAGCCGGCAGACTCCGTGGCAGATTTGGATAGAAGGACCTGCCCACGTATTTAAGAACTTCACACATATGGGCCCCCTGGACGGCCGCGGAACCAGTCGTTAGCCCCCAACATCATGGACACAAGATAACCAGGACCAGACCCATCAGATGCTACCCAAGATTCCCTTTAGCAGTACTACATATTACTGTGCTGTATAGAGATTCACTAATTAATATTTCTACGAAGTGTCTATCTCTTTGCCCCAGTATAATTCATATAACCATTCAATTAGGAAGTGCTAAGCGTATCAGTGTTCATTATTTAACAGGCGATACTAACTCTCGTAATCAACCATATGCCCAGATATTATTACCTAGAAGGAAACCCTAGTGATATCTGAAGGTTCGCCCACTGATTTGCGTTCTATGTATTTCTGAGACAAGAATAGAAAACTTAGATCAGTACCCCCTGAGGTTACTAGAATTCCCGTGCTCTAAAATATGCGTGTCTAATCTAGTCTGTGAACTACTACTTGTGCACCAGAGCTACCAGTAAGAAATCTAACAGTGAATATGATTCTATAAGTAACATTGATGGTCTTCGGTATATAAACCTGTTAAATCAAAGCCAGTGATCAGAAGATTAATACCTGAACGTTGGAAGTGGGAGACTAGGCTCCATCCAGATCCACTTATGCTAGTGTTGTTCGATTCTATTATATTGTCTTACACAAGTATTCTGCAGTGGTATATCAATAAACGTGATCGTGTAACTTGCTACCATGTGTTTCTTTGTGTTCTCTATTCCTAATATCTTGTATTGTGCATGCAGCCTTATATACCCAGTCAATTAGAACTCACATTACCCAAGTTAAACCTGTAGAAAAACAGGGCATAACATTGGCGGCAGCGGTGGTTCTTGATTCGGATAAAAGGTTGCATTACACTGCAAGTTTGGAACAGTAGAAGCATGGCAACATCGCAAAATTTTCAGCCACTCGCACACATTCCCAAGTATGATGTAAACACGTATGATATCACCAGTTACTTAGACATAATAAAGCCAGTGTACGATGTGGTACTTCATAATGACCGCGAAAAAAATCGCCATGGCAATTTTGCATATTATACAGTTGGGAGAAGCCGTTTCCCAACTTGTTGATAAGCCTACCTTTAACACCTTAAGAGCGGCCTATGCGGTTTATTTATATGTACCGCCCAGCGGGGTGTTTTTAGCCAAAATAGGGCTGTTTACGTGATCATTTTCATGCCTAAATAAGACCCAGAACGTAAAACAAGTATCTATCCCTGATAGGGCATAAACAGAGCTTTCGAATGACACCATAACAATCCTTTTATGATGGCTAGTTTTCTTGCAATAACCGTGCAACGCGAGTGCAAAAAGCATGTAATTAGGCACTTTCCCCATACAATTCCTTATATAGCGAGTGAGAGAGGTAGGAGGGAGGTGAGATTCGTGTCAGTAGGTTCGCCGCGGTGGTCTGGAGCAGTCATACGCTCGCTACTCTCCTGCCACCACTTGTCTCTCTCTCTCAGCAACATTACGTGCTGAAATTGCCACTCGACCTATGTCGAGCACCGCCACATAGTCCAGCTTTATTTAACTCGACTTATGTTGCTCGCCGCTAATTAAGGGTTAAAGAATTTATTCGCCAAACTGTGACACAGAATACGCCAGAGTTTACCTGGAACCAGTTTCGATCCTTCGTGATCCGGACCTTAGATCCACTTTTGGGTTCCCCCGTCGCCCCCAAAATAATAAAAGTCGACGAGATCAAGTATGAAGGGGATATAAATGTGACCCTCATACAACTCTACAGATACGTGAGGACCACGTATAGCTATGAAGATTACGACCAACAAAATGAACTCTTATTCACCGCATTGTTAAACATCCTCCCACCCCACATCACCGCCCATCTCGACCCGTATGGCTTATTCGAAGAACATATGCTCTCCATCAGAGAAGAATGCCGACGCAGTTCGATGAATCCCCTATCCAACCCTTCAGCCCCTATCCAAGACTCCGTGCACCCTTCCAAAATGACTTCCGGTGAAAGTCCAACCCCAGTGCACTCATCCTTGCCTCTATCCTCTCTGACCATCCCTAAATTTTCCCCTGCCCAGCCATCCACCAACGATCATCTTCCATCAATTGTGTTACCCCATAAACCCCATCCTTTTTCTATGCATGTCAAACAAACCCACCAACCCCAGATAACCTCTAACCAGACCGTGACTGCCACCAAGAAGATTCCCAAAATTCGTCCTGTTAACAACCCCAAGTCAATACATCAGTCCTCTACCAATAACCCCTGTTCGACACCTAACTCTTCCCCCACCAACCCTCCGCAGCCCCCCCAACAAGCCCCGTATTCTAGCTATGCCTACCTATGTAAGCCTACCACAACATATTTTCCCCATGACCCCAGAAATGTTCAGCTATCCCCCCACCAACAAAATTTCCCTTGTGACAGTTTTCCGTCGGTAGCTTGTGACAGTTTTCAGTCAGTAGCTCCCTTCCACCCCCACACAATTCACACTCCTAGAAAACTTCGAAACCCCACACTTGACTCGCCCTCTCATGTCAAACAAACTCACCAGTCCCAGATAACCTCTAACCAGACCGAGACTGCCACCAAGAAAATTCCCCAAACTCGTCCTGTTAACAACCCCAAATCAGTACATCACTCCTCCCTCAATAACCCATGTCCTATGCCTAACTCTGCCCCCACTAATCCTCCCAAGTCCCACATAACCTTTAACCAGACCGAGACTGACACCAAGAAAATTCCCCAAATTCGTCCTGTTAACAACCCCAAATCAATACATCAGTCCTCTACCAATAACCCCTGTTCTACACCTAACTCTTCCCCAACCAACCCGCCGCAGTCCCCCCAACAAATCCCGTTTCCTAACTCGCTCACCTCTCACCACCCTGACCCTCCCACACGCGCCGTTAATCCTCCCCTCACGCGTGACGACCTAGGGACCCAACCATGTTCCCCCCCTTCCCCCAGAAATGCTCAGCTATTTCCCCACCAACAAAATTTCCCTTGTGACAGTTTTCCGTCAGTAGCTCCCTTCCACCCCCCCACAATTCACACCCCTAATAAACTTCAAAACCCCACACTTGACTCACCCCCTCATGACAGACAAACCCACCAATCCCATATAACCTCTAAACAAACCGTCACTGCCACCGACACACCCCACCACTCTGATCCTCCCACACGCGCCATTAACCCCCCCCTCACGCGTGACCCCCACCAAAGTGGTTTCCCCCTCCCTCATGCGTACCGAACACCTGCTCACCAGTCGGTCCCCCACCATCATGAGCCCAGCTAAACTTTCAACCTCCCCCTCTTCACCGTTACCCCACCCGCCCCAAATTCCACCCCCAAAGATCCCGCTCGACAAAATACCACTCCCATCCCAATCCAACCACAAAACTTTTTCCACCTTGGCTAAACCCCAAAATACTCTCTCTCTCGCCCCAAACAACATAATCAACCTCTCAACTTCAACCACTCCTCGAAATCCCATCCATGTCTCTCCCGAAAATAAAATCAGTCCAAATTCAACCCCTCTCAAACCACAACCCTGCCTGCCCAGACCCCCCCCACCATCTCCCTATCAAATCCCCACACCCCAAACCTCCAAACCACCCGATCATAGTAAACTCTCAACCTTCAGCCTTACTCACCCTTCCCCAAACCCCACTCACGACCACAACTCTTTTACACAATTCAACCCCTCCCCAGCACCAACCTCTTCCGCAACAACAACCCCGACTCGACCTGCCCGTTTCATCTTTAAAACCCCCCTATCACTACCCCCGACCGAAACCACTTAGACCCCTCCCTCCAAAACTGGCCCCGGGCCAGCTCGCCCCCAGACCCACATTCCTAACGACAAGAACTAACGGTATATCCACCCCGCCCTTCCAAAGTGAAAGTGAACCACCACCCCCTATTACCAGACCGTCACCCAGACTAACGGCGACCCTAAATAACCCCCCCTGATGATGATGAGGATCAACATAATTTTATATCCCCCCCGCCCCTTGTCAAACCTCCTTCACCCCAACAACACAGAGACCCATTCCAATATTCACTTAAAATCAGGATTGGTAGAGGAGGTGGGTCATGCCAGCTCGTCCACAGTCCAGCCTCCCTACCACTCTTGACCTAGATTCCTAGCTTCACTTCCCATTAAAATGTATAATTTCACAGACAAAGTACAAGACAACAACCTTTTAACGTAACTTCTTACATTGTTAAACACTTTACCTCTTCTTAATTTCCTGTGTTCTTAATTATCTGTTCTTTCTTAAATTTACATGTTTACCATATACTGTATATATTATTTTTTTTCCCTTAGTCATACTACTTTTCTTGTTAACCTACACTTTTCTGACTATCTTTTAAATTTGCTTTATACATTGTTAAACACTTTACCTCTTCTTAATTTCCTGTGTTCTTAATTATCTGTTCTTTCTTAAATTTACATGTTTTCCATATACTATATATTATATTTGTTTTCCCTTGGTCATACTACTTTTCTTGTTAACCTACACTTTTCTGACTATGCTTCTTTTTACTTCACCCTTGAGGCTCGAGGACGAGCCTATAATGAAGGAGAGGGAAGTAAAATGCCCCAGAACAAGAAGCCCACCACAGAAGCCACGAGCGAACACCACACAGAAACACCCAAAGGAAAGGTCCACAGAACGAAAGGACCAGCTGACCGAGCCAGCCATTTCAGACAGGCCCAAGCCCGCAGGGCTAAGCAGCTCCAGGCTGTACCACCCATTTACCTTTTCTAAACTGACCATTTTCCACACCTCACGTACACTAACTCCCTCGTGTCCTACACTCCTAACTACAAAGATGATGAACAGGAATATACATTCATATTAAAAACACCCATGCCCTGTCCCGACGTTGAGCCAATGCCAACACATCAGACAGCCATAATTATATCTATGTATGTTCTTACATCCGAGAAGTAGATGTTAAATATCTTAGAAGTTAAAACACCCACGCTTGTCCCTAGACCTCGTATATCAATTTCCATGACGAGTATAGATATATGTAACCCGTGCTCAGTCGCCCCTTGCATTGTTCCTCTAGTAACTAAGTCTATAATATTAACTGCCACCAGCATTGATGCGACATAGCGGCACTGTCCTTGTGTCGTATTGTGCCAAGTACAGATCAACCAGGTTTCATCACCTTATTAGGACGACGACTATAATGTCATCGTTCATCGATGTATGCAATCCTTAGGTTAAGTATTTTTATCCGCCATTGTGTTCACCTTTTTCCATTTACTTTCCACAATTGTCATACGTCTTCCCCTTGCCTCCTTCGTATCCACAGTCCACACTACGCCAATTTACTTCGTGTCTTACACCTCTTACCCCAACCAGAGATTGTATAAGATAACCTGGTTACCAGTATCTGTCATAAGTACCCCGAAACAATAACTAAGTACCCCTACGAACTGCCGCTGTTGTTGGTATATTTATATTTAATAGAAAACGCAGTTCCCAGGGCCAACTAATAGTATCCATAACCCTCGGACTGATCACATAACTCTATCTTTTCCAGACTCATATACCACCCCATAGTTGCATTCCCCGGTAGCATTTGGCTAACGTATTCCTCTGCCTTTTCAAACTTCCATATCAATTGTAGCCTAATGCCACCCCCACGCCCAGGGACCTTAGGGGCAAAATTTCCCTGTAGCCCTTGAACTCCCCCCCCCCTCTCATTAAGACACCCGCGCTTCTCGACTCTTGTCCGACCTAGCCTCTCTCTCATACCTCTTGAAGATCCTTGAATTGTCCGTTGCTAACGCTCTCCAACCTTTTATATATATACTCCTATCCAGCCTACCTTCAAGAACAACATTAGAACTTTACTAGCCCCTTGCATGCCATCTTACAACCCATTCACAACCCTGCACCCAATGGTCGTCGGTGCGAGGCTAGCCGCCCCGCCAGTAACTAACTTCTATTGCCATACTTCCAGATAAATGTGGCAGAGTTAGCAACCCAGTCTCCACCACATCCAGCAAACCCTACAATTAACAACCAGCCGAGTAAAACCAGCTAGCTAAGGCACCTTCGGTTTTGGTATTAAGGACACCCACATCTGTCTCATACACAGAGGGTTATTACAAACACTGGTGATATGGCAAGCCCCTAGCCACAGCCGCCGGACGACTATCACTGAGAGAGGGCACCCAGCTCCCCCTTTTTGCCCACCCGAGGAGGGAGACCCCCACCCCCGCGGAGGTATACCTGGCCCCTGTTTTGACTTTCGAGTCATTGCCAGGCAGCACAGGAATTCTTCCTATCAATGAAGTAACCATGCATGACTAACACCTTTACTAACCTCTATTTACTCACAATATACCATTTACCTTTCTTGCATGCTCTGGTCACTAAATTAGCACCTCAGCTATACCATAGAATGAAGATTGCACAATCTAAGAGAGACGCTCCTATCACAGCTGTCCCCATCCTCCTCGCAAAGTAGATCCAGTCTCCCTCCCCTAAATACTTCCAGTATAGCCAAAATAGTACCTCTTACTAAGGCTCAGTTATATGAAAATATAAAGGTTTTCCTATAGCCATGTGCCACAACAGTAAATACCATCTTACCTAGTCTCCATATCTATTGAGAGCTCAAATAAGTCCATAAGACTCGAGCTCCCTACTGTCTACAGGGTCCAGAACCGAGCCTATAAATCTAACTCCCGCCCCCAGTCAAATCAGTTGAAAGCTAGACACCAACCAGGGGTCACTACCCTGCAGTTAACTTCTAGCTCTGCCCTTGTGTTGTTCCGGAGTGAGATCCCAGAGCCGGCAGACTCCGTGGCAGATTTGGATAGAAGGACCTGCCCACGTATTTAAGAACTTCACACATATGGGCCCCCTGGACGGCCGCGGAACCAGTCGTTAGCCCCCACCATCATGGACGCAAGATAACCAGGACCAGACCCATCAGATGCTACCCAAGATTCCCTTTAGCAGTACTACATATTACTGTGCTGTTTAGAGATTCACTAATTAATATTTCTACGAAGTGGCTATCTCTTTGCCCCAGTATAATTCATATAACCATTCAATTAGGAAGTGCTAAGCGTATCAGTGTTCAATATTTAACAGGCGATACTAACTCTCGTAATCAACCATATGCCCAGATATTATTACCTAGAAGGAAACCCTAGTGATATCTGAAGGTTCGCCCACTGATTTGCGTTCTATGTATTTCTGAGACAAGAATAGAAAACTTAGATCAGTACCCCCTGAGGTTACTAGAATTCCCGTGCTCTAAAATACGTGTGTCTAATCTAGTCTGTGAACTACTACTTGTGCACCAGAGCTACCAGTAAGAAATCTAACAGTGAATATGATTCTATAAGTAACATTGATGGTCTTCGGTATATAAACCTGTTAAATCAAAGCCAGTGATCAGAAGATTAATACCTGA
The DNA here is from genome assembly GCA_032716605.1 of Paralithodes platypus. Taxonomy (NCBI): domain Eukaryota; kingdom Metazoa; phylum Arthropoda; class Malacostraca; order Decapoda; family Lithodidae; genus Paralithodes; species Paralithodes platypus. Next base: position 45,033,600 of record CM064502.1, read on the forward strand.
ACGTTGGAAGTGGGAGACTAGGCTCCATCCAGATCCACTTATGCTAGTGTTGTTCGATTCTATTATATTGTCTTACACAAGTATTCTGCAGTGGTATATCAATAAACGTGATCGTGTAACTTGCTACCATGTGTTTCTTTGTGTTCTCTATTCCTCATATCTTGTATTGTGCATGCAGCCTTATATACCCAGTCAATTAGAACTCACATTACCCAAGTTAAACCTGTAGAAAAACAGGGCATAACAATAAGGTCTGTGAGAAGAGTGTTTGTGGAGTGTTTTGGAGTGCAGTGGCCTAAAGCCATGTTGTGTTGGAGCTAGGGGTAGGTCGGGTGTTATTAGTTGTAGTACAAGGTGTTCCATGACTTTGAAGGGGGTGTAAAGGAGTATGGTGGGGCAGTGCGAGGAGGGTAGCATGGGGTCTTTGTTGGGTTTGGGGAATGTGATGATGATACCATGCTTCCAGATGTCTGGTATTAATTTGTGTGAGTAACTGTAGTTTGATATGTACCCTCGTTGTTCCCTGATTAAATAACACTGTATGAATATTCCCATATTCAAAATATGTTACAGGGGGACAATGCCTAGTGAGTTCACTGCTCAATAGGTGGCGTTCTGAGAGTGAGGGTCTGAGTCTGGAGGGTGAGACGGTGAAGCACTTGAGCGAAGCAACCGGCGGCTTCAGAGATGGAGCTGCTTCGAGCCATGATGGATGCTTCGCATGTCTCACTCCCCAGACTGGAACAAGACCTCACGGGCTTCACCGTGTTGGGCGGTGGAATGTACAGGCTCTCAGCCTATGCCCGAGAGGGAGTAGTTGGAATATAGAAAAAAAAAAAAAAAAAAAAAAAAAAAAAAATGTTAGTGAGTGCTTGTATGCCTTGTGGTCCCAGGTGCCTGAGGTGTATGTTGCTTATGTTGTCTAGTCCACAGGCTGGTGATTGCTTGAGATTGTTGATGATGTGCTTTGTCTGGTGATTGGTGAAGGGTGTATAGCCAGGGTCTGTGGGAATTGTCTCTTACGTCAGATGACACGTCGGTCGTCTTTGTGGGGTTTTAGGTGGCTGACATGTGAGAATTGATTGATGAGAGTGTTTGCTTGTTGTTTACATGAAGGAGTAGAGTCTTGTTGTGATTGTTGTTGTGACCATACCTAGTTAACATATTTTACTTCCATTTATCCTCTTTATCCCGCTAAAACTATGCCTGTAAATGTAGTTTTTGAGATTCTAACTTTCAAAAGGATTGAGCCTACGGCGGCGTAATGTGTTACAAACGAAATATTGCGTTTGGCTTTAATTAACAATGATCTTGTTGCGTTCTTAAAAATATTTTCAATAAAATATTACAATAAAATATACACAAGAACATGAATGCTCACATATTTAGCCAATGTAGCCAAAAACTATTTTACTCTGAAATGCATCTGAGACTCTTAGATAAATGTTGTCCTATTATCTTTTAGGAATTTACTTTTCAGCTTTTATAATTACTTCACTGTATTTCCTTCTTTTCCATACACTAAGTATTTTTTTAAAGCCTTGTATGTCTCTCCAAACTCCTAAATTTTCCAAGTTCTAAATGCCTATAGGGTGAACTAAAACCCCTCACAAATTGCCTTAAAAACTACTATTGAATAGCTAGATTTTTTTTTAAATCTTGGGGGGATCACAGAGCCCCCCCAAACCCCCCAGCTGATTAGGCTCGCTATGCTCGCCACTCACCCCCACTCGTGAGGGGAGGGAGTGGGAGGGGTGGGGGGGGTGCAATTCTAGTGCTTGCCCCTAGGCGCGATTTACCCTAGCTACGCCCCTGCCGCGCGGAGGGGGGAACGGGGCCAAGGGTGAGGGGCAGAATCTATAGCCTGTATTGACCAAGGGCGGTGTGGGAGAGATCACCTCTTAGGGAGGTATCCCAGAGCGTCCAGCAACGGGCAAATGCTAGCCTGGAAACGGAGGAGGGAGGGAGAGGGTGTAAAGCTCAAGGGCAGGGGAGGAGTGTGCCAGGGAAGCCGCAGAATCTACAATCACATTACCCCTGATACCCACATGGGAGGGAACCCACTGAATATGGAGGGAAAAGCCAGACTGCCCAAGGGAGCAAAGGAGGGAATGGGCCTGGAAGACAAGGGAGCGATGCGTGACTGGGAGCTGAGGAGGGTAAGGGAGGATTGTGAATCGGAGAATATAACAACTGAACTGACTGGTGGGGGGGAAGAAATTGCGGATGAAAAATAAAGCTTGAAGGATGGCAAACAATTCAGAGGCAAGTACTGTATGGGAACCGGACAGCCGCCAAGTCCGACAAAGGGAAAGGTGTTCAACACAAATGACGGCAGAAGAGGACTGGGGGGAGGAGGTGTGGGAGCCATCCGTATAAATAGGGAAGTACATGATTACTATAACGGAGGGAGAAAAAACGTTCCTACCTGTTTATTATTATTGTTATTATTCCCTTGTGCCGAAGTCGATGAAGTCGGGGGCAACACCTTTGTTACGGTGCCCCCTATGTAGGCCTACTTCTCTTTCTTGTTATGTTTTCACTGTTTGGTCTTCTATGTTGGTCTTCTTGTAGGTTGTCTTCTAACATGGGAACTTCTGTGCTTGCTCCTCTATGTCTTCTTACTTGATTGTTTTCAGTTTGGTCTTCTTTTTTCTCTAAATATATCATTCATTAGTTCTCTTCTTTTACTCCACATTTCAAGAATCGTTTTCTTCTTATATGCTTTCTGCTTCCGATGAATCACTCAGTAAAAGTATGCTTGCAATTTTTTCTTCTTTTGTTAGTGTGTTATTACTGAAAGTGTCCAGCTGATGTAAAAAGACCAAATTCAGGCCAAGGCTAATCTGCATTCGGTACGATTTTAGTTACTGGACACCTATTTGACAGGTACCACCGAGGATTTAATACATATTTTTTTTCGGTTTCCACGCATCCAACACCAAGCTAAACCTTTTTCTGGTCCGGTAATAGTATTGAAAACGATATAATAACTTTTTAAATGTGGTTTTCGACGAGAATAAAACGGGGCGTTTGTGCAGAAAATCGGCGGCGGGGGGGAGTCCGTCGTCGCTTCGGATCGTCGCGGTTTGTTTACCCAGGACGCTCGAGGTTACGGCCAGCTGTTTTACTTGACCCCTGCTGGCTACATAGATGACGATTATTATAATTCACAGGGGGGTGAGGGGGGCAGAGCCCCCCCTCAACCCTGTCCTGTATCCCACGGCCTATAACACAAGTCTTTATAAAAAAATTGACCCAACAACTGGTTATAAGCTTAGCCATTTTAAGTCGACCGCCAAGGCGGGACAGGGAAGTCACTCCGAGTGTAAAGTAAACAAAGCGACGCTACTTCCACGAACGCAACAGAGTTGTCTTTATATTTCGTCTCATATTATCATTATTAAAGTGTCCCCATTGCTTTTTTTAGTGTTCCGTACACCAGAAAAGGGTGTAGCTTGGTGTTGGATGCGTGGAAACCGAAAAAAAATATGTATTAAATCTTTGGCAGTACCTGTCAAATAGGTGTCTAGTAACTAAAATCGTACCCTGCATTCATGCTTGAAATTGACATTAATATTATGCTCTGCTATATTTTTTGTAATAAGTAATATCAACACTCTCATAAACATATATTATGAAGTCATCCAGGATGGGGAGTCGGATAAAGGATAACCTGGTACGAGCGGAAGTCGACTTCAGCTTCGCCGGTAACGGGCGGAATCATCAAAAGTAACAAAAGTAACAAAAGTAAGTAATACCCAGGATGGGGAAAATTAAAAATAATAGTTGCCCAAATAACGCTTGTAACAGAAAACCGGGGCGCGAGATCAACAGAAAAAAAATCAGAATGATTTTGAAGGGCTAACTATACTGTTTTTCACATTCGCGCACCAGTCCGGATTTTTTTTTCGCGAATGTATACTTTGATCGACGATTCTGTGAAATAATATTTTGCTATCTTTTATGCCTATTATGTCCTTTGTTTACCGACCGATTTCCGCCCCTTTTGGCACAGTATTAGAGAAAGTGTATATGCATATTCTCAAGCTTTGGAATTGCATTTAGACTACAAGTGAGATATCTCTATTGGTCTAACTGGTAGAGTGACTGCCTCATAGCCTAAGGGTCCCGGGTTTAATCCCAGCCCAGGGCATATTTTCGGTAGGTTATTTCAGCATTTAACGAAGTTTAGGTGTGTTGGTAAAATTGTTAAGATGGTTGAAAGTAAGATCGGAGCTCCATAAATCCTCTTTCGGGTATGAGGTAAAAACCTATATTTCCTACAGCCATACCCTCCCTGCTTCTATTATATTTTAATTACCACTGCTTCCTGTACACTATCTGCGATAAGCACTAGGTCATCTGCATATAACAGCTCCCGTAGGAGTTCTGTTCTAAATTTCCTTGACAGTGCCTCCAGGACCAAGCTAAATAGCACCGAGCCATGATGAACATCGACTTTCACTGGGGATTCTTCGCTCAATCCCCCATTTATTCCAACTGCTGCCTGAGAACCCTCATCCATTTTCATTATCACACGCACCAACCATTCCACTTCAAGTTTTCTCATAGCCCACTGCATATCCTCTCTGGGCACCCTGTCAAAGGCCTTCTCGAAGTCTACAAAGACTATAAGCATAGCTCCCTATTCTTCTCTAAGAACCTCTCCACCTAAAAATGAATAAATCCAAACTGCATGTCGCTAATAGCAATGCTTTTCCTGATCTTGAATTCTAAGATTCTTTTGCAAACTTTCATGACTTGGTCAAGCATTGTCAGGCCTCTATAGTTTTCCTTATCCAACGAATCACCCTTGCCTTTGTATATATTTACTATCACACTTGTCTGCCATGCATCAGGAATTTTTCCCTCTTTATGATATCTCTGGGTCTTCTCCTGGATGACCTATAGATGTGTGTGAATTTGTATTTTGTTTTTGTGTGTTCATTGTTTTCTGTTGTGTTGTCCCTATTCTGGCTCTGTGTTGAGTCGGCCACCAACCCCCCCCCCCCCAAACAAAAAGAAAGAAAAGGGAAAGAGGGGGAAAAAGAAAACAAAATAGGAAAAGTGGGATTAGGCCTGAGTATATAGAATATAATATATATCATAGATGATACCATTAATCAGCTCCTGGATCAGTCTTTCACCGATGTATCCAGCTGCATTTAGCTTCTTAGCAACTATGCCAGAGTTTTCAGCAGCTTTCCAGTCTTCATTTTTTCTAAAGCACTTTTCACGGCATCCCATCCCATCAAGGGCATATGTTGGGAGTGCAATGTTAAGCTGTTCTATGTTCCATTCAAACTCAACATTTAGCAATCTTTCATAATGCGCCTTCCATGCCTCTCTGATTTCGTGTTATCATTATTTATATAATGTTCACCCACAACGTGCTTCCTACAATCCTTCACATTCCTATGGTCTATTAACTGTAAGTAGGCGAGAAATCATGACCTCTAACCTCTGTAACTCATAAAGGACTAGAGTAATCGAGCTAATATTTCTACCATTTGGGAAGAGTCAGTCAAGGAATAGATGTGGAAATTTACAGCCAATTATCTCTAGCTCTTTTTGAGTTACAGAGGAAAGAGTTAATGATTTCTCGCCTACTTACAGCGAATAGACTATTGCTACACACTTGTTCTATTACACTATCATGGATGGCTTTCTTTGCCCTGTAACTTTCTTTCTTGCATTACGTTTGGTGGTCAGGTATTCTTCCCTTTTGCCACTTTGCTTCCATGCTTTGAAACATCTTTTCTTTTCTTTGACTGCAGCTTCAACATCGTTATTCCACCACCAAGACAGCTTATGTCTGTGTACTGTGGAAATTTTGTTTTACCACAATCGTTGTGTGAGGCATCAAGGAGAGAGAGAGAGAGAGCGAGATACGTTCCATAAAGTTCCATAGGCCATCAACGTCAATTGGTCTTGCACCCACACATCTTTCATTTTCGGTAGAAAAATGTCCCGGCCGAAGGCCGATTCCTCTTCAAATACAGGCTTGCTATCGCTCGCCAGGAAAGAAATCGACACCTAAATGGCACGAAAGGTCTTAATATTGGCAAAGAAATGGGGCTAAATGTCTGAAAATCGCCAAACTAATGGGACGAATGTCATGTAATCTCATAACTAATAGGGCTAACCATGAGGGAGGAGGAGGACTCGAAAAACAAACTCTCTCCCCTTAATTTTGGGCTAGAAAATTATTTCTCCCTTACACTTAGACTCAAGGTTTGGAACTGTTAACCTCTGAAATGCGCATGGGGGTAATTAGACACCTCTCCCTGTGCGGATGTATTTGAGGTGTTTCCGTCACTAAAATATTCATTGTACCATTAATAGCATTAATACTTATCCATATGCGCCTATTATGGGTTGATTATAAAGGTATTAACCTGAAACAACAATAAAACGAGTGAAAACAGCGTTTGGATGGTCAAAATCGGAGATATAGCCCGCGAGTTGTATAATGTATGGGTGAGGCAAGCTGCTTTCCCGCCAATTTCCCCCAAGGCCACTGAGACACAGTCGATCGATACTCTCTCTCTCTCTTGCATTCGCTTGCTATCAGTGATGACCACACCCTGCAACCGGATTTCTAATGTTAGCACGAAAATATACCTCAGAATAAGGGAATAACAGGGAAAATAGGTGATAACTGAAGGAGAGGAGGAAAGTGGGGGAGGTAGAGGACTGAGATTTTGCATGGCCCAGGGGCCAAAAAAAAAAAAAACAAAAAAAACAAAAAAAAAAATCGATGTCAAAAGTTTATTTATTTTTTCTCTGACTCTTAACACCTTACGAGCGGCCTATGCGGTTTATTTATATGTACCGCCCAGCGGGGTGTTTTTAGCCAAAATAGGGCTGTTTACGTGATCATTTTCATGCCTAAATAAGACCCAGAACGTAAAACAAGTACCTATCCCTGAGAGGGCATAAACAGAGCTTTCGAATGACACCATAACGATCCTTTTATGATGGCTAGTTTTCTTGCAATAACCGTGCAACGCGAGTGCAAAAAGCATGTAATTAGCCATTTCCCGATACAATTCCTTATATAGCGAGTGAGAGAGGGAGGAGGGAGCTGGGATTCGTGTCAGTATGTTCGCCGCGGTGGTCTGGAGCAGTCATACGCTCGCTACTCTCCTGCCACCACTTGTCTCTCTCTCTCAGCAACATTACGTGCTGAAATTGCCACTCGACCTATGTCGAGCGCCGCCACATAGTCCAGCTTTATTAAATACGACTTATGTGGTGAGCCGCTAATTAAGGGTTAAGAGTCTCCCCGCAGTTCCCGGGTTAAGGGAGCCCACCTCGCTTTTTTTGTTCTCTCTCTCCCTCTCTCTTTGGCTTGTATCCATTCGGCCCCATTCAGCCTACTGTTTTAAGACGTTTACCCCCATCCAGGTGTCAATATTTTCCTGGCGAGTGCCGAGCGGTAGCGAGCCAGCATATATACAGTATATATATTTGTTTACAGTAAGCTAAATTTGTAAATTTTTCGATAGAGAAATGTCTCCGGCGAAGCCGGATATCTCCATACAATGATGGCTCGCTATCACTCTCCAGGAAGAAATTGACACCTGGATGAGGATACACGTCCTAAAACAGTTGGCTGAATGGAGCCGAGTGGATACAAGCCAGAGCAAGAGAGAAAAGGAGAGAAAGATAAAAAAGAAGGTGACCCCCCTTAACACAGGTAGAGATATTCTCCCTACATAGGGAATACTCTCTGTTAATAATTATAATATATAAAGATTGTTTCTATATTAGGCTACAACTCTTACTGTTCCTTGGTGTACTGTACGATTCCTGGCCAATTCAACCAGTAGCTCTCAACCAGTGCCATCACACCCAGGGAAAAAAGAAAGTTATAATTTACAATCCTTGCCTAGCTTAACGTATCCTAACCTAAAAGTTTTGGATGAGTTTTGTAGGCCTACTGGTTGAAATCTATTAATTAAGTTGTTCGGTCACGGTATTGTATTGTTGTGGGATAGATCTATTTGTCATTATTAGATGATTTACCTTGTTTGAAGGCAGGTTACCTGTGGGAATCAAAAGTTTATTTGAGTTTGTATTGAGTATTGTTCACATGTGTGGGGAGGATCCTCTCACACCGCACTCCTAGACAACATAGAAAGGAAAGCCTTTCGTATCATTAACTCCCGTCCACTCACCAACTCTCTGCAATCTCTCGCCACAACGTTGCATCTCTCTCGCTATTCTATCGCTACTATAATAATCAATGTTCCTCAGAGCTTTCCCAGTGTATACCACCTCCTCTACGTAGGGTACGTAGTACCCGTCTTGCAACACAGTCCCACCCCTACTCTGTGCAAATCTCCTACCCAGGAGTGAAACGTTTTTCTCAGTCTTTCTTCTATTCAATTACTGACCTCTGGAACTCTCTCCCAGAAGCAGTCTTTCCCTCTTCCTATGACTTAAATTGCTTCAAACTCCGTGGGTCTAGGCATTTTGGCTCGAACGACCGTTGATATTGTCCCTGTCACTCTTTCAACTCTGGGGGAGGCACTCGATACAGGCAGTTCTGCCTTTTGTCTCCCTCACTCATAGAAAAAGAAAAAAACCCACACACACATGCACCGCTTCCCACACACATACACACATACACATCCACCCACCCAACACTCTCTCAAAGGGTGTCTGGGAGTCATTGATGTCACTGTTCATCACATTTTATCCCTTAATATCATGCGGATCCTGGCAATATCTCCACACTATTTTGCGCTGGGCTGGTTTTTATGAAGGTGTAGTTATTAATGTGCTTGTACGATGGTCGGTGATAATATACGGGATATGTGATGTGTGGAATAAAGGAACCTTTGATCGAAAAGTTAAAGAGTGTAATTATTGTATAAAAAACACCATCTGAGGAAGAGCACTTTATTGACAACGTTTCGCAGATTAGCAAGCTAAATTTGTAAATTTTTCTATATAATAATTTCTCCGGCAAAGCCGGATATTTCCATACAATGCGTGCTCGCTATCGCTCGCCAGGAAGAAATCGACACCTGGATGGGGATAAACATCTTAAAACAGTTGACTGAATGGGGCCAAATGAATACAAGCCAGAGAAAGATACAAAAAAGCCGGTGACCCCCCTAACCCCCGAATACATTGCTAGTCAGACAAACAAGCGATACACTGGTGGTTAGAAAATCGGGACTATATTTTGTTACGCTGGCCAGCTTGCCAGAATGCACTCGTAACTCGCTAGCGCTCGCCAGGGTAGTGAAATGGGCTACAATAATCGTCGAATGATGTTCTTTCTTTCATAGAGTTCATGTTGTCCAGACAAATCAGTGGTGGTCTTTATTCTTGTCTGTGACACTTGGAAGTATTTTATATCATTGATAGAATATAAGATGCATTGTGTGAAGTTAAGGAGAAAGAGCGAGGTAGGCAGCGAGGTGGTAGTATGTGCGTGTGTATGTACCTGTGCCTCCCTCGCTCGGAGGAGTTTCCCCACGCCCGTGATTGGCTGGCGGGCCTGACGCGGCATATGACGCCTGCTCCTCATGACGTAGTCGTCTGTGATTGGGTGCCGCTGCCTTTGTTAGTGCTGGGGGGGCTCCTGCCCGCGTTTCTCCTGGAGAGCTTGGCACAGCGTGCTTGGTCCTACATGTCCTTTGCAATCTGTCCACCAATCTAACCTCTGTACTACTTTCTCTCTCTCTGAACTTCTTCCTTTTCATACTTCTCTCTTTATTCAATTACTTATCCCTTTTGGTTCTGCATACGACTTCCATAGTCGGCCAGTCGTATTACCAGCACCAGCTCTCCATATATGTTTGCACTTGTTTTAGGGATTATTAGAGTCCTAGTCATATGGTAGCCTAGTGTTGGGGGTGCTTCTAATTATTGAGCTGTTCTTTCCCATTATTTAATGCTAGACAGTGGAAGGTATCTTTGGTCGTTGTCTGAGTTATGTATGTGGCAAGTCAGAGCCTGTACAACATCGACGAAGCTAGCTAGCCTGTAACCCTTGTGCATATTTGCCTTTGCGAGTGTAGCAGTATACAGGTAAAGGGCTTTTGCCTACTCTTACCTGTATGATTGCTACCTCATTTTGTTGACCTTTGTGGAGCGCCAGGGCAAGACCAGATACTAGAGATCTGGACTTACCAAGAGAGCCTCCAAGTCACTCAACGTAACATAAGGGAAATTTGTTCAAGGGGAGACAGTAGGCTACGAGCATGCTTGCGCTCTGCCTAGTTTCCGGATACCTTTTATGCCACTGCTAGACTTTATTAGTGAGAAAGACAGCATTGTGTTTATTAACTTTCATTGTGTATGCTTTAGGAATTATTCACGCCTTATTTTAGCCTAGGTTGATGCATAGTGCACAACCCAGTTTGGCTGTTACGTTGGCTAAGGAAGTACTGTTTCTGAGTGGTTAATATTAGTGCTGTCACAGAGTTGTTGCTCTCCCTTGTTATATATATGTATCCTACTTATTGGTGTATTTAAGATACATGCTTTGGTGTCCTGCCCCTGCATTATTTCTGTTCTATATTAATGAGCATCTTAGAGCATCAGACCTTTTCAGAAGAGTCCATATCTGATTGCTGTAGGACTAGACTTCCAGTGTTTTCATAGAGCATTGAAGAGTTTAGTGTTGAGTACAGACTCACACTTAAAGTTAACGTAAGCATATACTCCTTTATTAAATCTTATATAGTTTATTCAAGCATTGTTATTACTTAAGAGCATTTTCGTAACGTAAGTACTCCTGTTGTGAGTTGGCTTTACCGTCACCGGAAAGCCTTTGTAGAAGTGCACTAAAACCTAGTTAATTGATACCCCGTTATCCAGTAGATTAACTCTGAAGGGTTTTAAGTGTTTTTGTTCACCGGCGTAATAGTTCGAGGGTTTGGAATTAGCGTACCGTTGTTGCAGATATAGCCTATCATCTAGTCCATTATGAAGTGCCCTTGTTTATTTCGTAGCGCCGGTCGTAACTTTTTTGTTTTCTTTTTTTTTGGGGGGGGGGGGGTTATGGCCGAATCGAGACAGAGCAAGAATAGGGACAACAGAAAACAATGAACACACAAAGACAACATACAAATTCACACACAATTAGGAATATATTGGTGAAATTAATAAAATAATGGAATGGGGAGAAGACAAGGAAGGAGTACAAAGGAGTACAAAGGAGTACAAAGGAAATCAAGCAACAACAGATCTAGTGACCCTTCTAGGTTGCTTGTCCTCCAAAACACTGAGGATCAAGTGTCCAAACAGTGGTTTAGAGTGGGTAAGGGAACATTGGAAAGGGAATTACTGCCCTGGAACTAATGTCCGTGGCAGGATTAGGAAGTTAGTAGGGGACAGATGGGTTAGTAACTGAGGGGGGGATAAAATAAAGTTATTCATTTACAAACGCAGTCAGTCGCGGGTTTGATGCGAGATATTTGTCTAGGCGGAGTTTAAATGAATCAACGGTGATGCAGTCTATAACGTTTCGGGGAAGCCCATTCCACAAGTTGACAACTCGATTGAAGAAGAAATTCTTAGATTCGTGTGAGTTAAGATTTACCAATAATTTTGCAACCGTTTCCCCCCGCGTGTAATTAGATTGGTCGATAGTGAAGTACTTACTACAGTTCATATTGTCGATGCCTTTGATGATTTTGAACACTTGAATTAAGTCACCTCTTAATCTGCGCTGGGTTAAAGGAAATAGATTTAATTCTCTAAGACGCTCTTCGTATGGTTTGTTCTTTAGGCTAGGTATCATTTTGGTAACTCTACGTTGAACTCGTTCTAGCTTGTTTATATCTTTTTGGTAATAAGGGCACCAGGATTGAACGCAGTATTCCAGAAGAGGGCGGACTAATGAATTGTAAAGGGTTAGGATAACTTCTTTGGATTTATGCTCAAATGACCTGCCTATAAAGCCAATTATTTTGTTTGCCTTCTGTTTCGGGTGCTTGGGATCAAACGCAAAGGGATGTTGAACTTCTTTATTCCAACCAAGTTTCATCCTGTGAACAAATATAACAAATATAATAACCCTCTTGACAGCAATTTATCGATTTGTCATATCATGTCTAACTAACAATACAAATACATAATTGCAATAAATGAACTAATAATGTATACATCTAGAATAATAAAGATCTTAATCCGCAAAGAATTAGCTATTCTTAACTAAAACATATCTGCAATTGACCTGAAAGCTAAGGCTATATGAACACATACCCGGTACTCTATTTACATACGAGACTTTTGCAACACACGCACAGTCGTGGACATACAGTGTCTCTGAGCCCCACTTGATGACGAGAACGAACATTTGTAGCATTGACTAACGAGATTGAGCAGTTGTATCTATAACTATAAACTTTTCATATTTCTACCTCAGTGTAGCATTACAATATCCTTCCGAGTATCGTTTGTACTCCCGTCCACGACTGTACACAAGCAATACCAATCACGCCACAATAACTATTTGATGAATGCATAGACTGAAATAATCATAAGCCACAGATGTGTGACATATGAATCAAACACTTAAAAGTCTAGGAACGATGTAAATCTCAATTTAAATTCATAATAATCTATATTTAAGTCAGTACTAACTATATTACCACACATAGAGTAATGCTATAATTATAATGTAATCTAGCCACTAAAGATATTCATGAACGAAGATATGTAATGTAAATGTTAAGTAGCTAATGTAATCCTTTACAAATTAATCAATAAACCAAAACATATTTCAATGATGCATTTACAGTATAACTAAACAAAATATATATACAATATCACACTTTGAACAGTGAAGATATACTTCCCGTAAACAGCTCTTCTGTAGCTCGATATAAGGAGCTTTGAAATACTCACACTAATACATGACAAACTCTAAACTCCTGTACCACTGTTAGAATCAAGGCGATGCATAATGTTCAGCATATGTTCAGCAACGAGATGGTAATGGGCCTTGCAATATTTGCAGATATTAAATATACTCAAGCACAGTTCCTATTATAAAATATAAACCTAATTTGTCAGTACTTACTCCATTACGAGGATAACCCAGCACACCGAGGTGCCATACACACTTGGCCAGGTGGTCTGACCTACCACCAACCGATTTCCAGTCTATACTAACCGGCAAGTCACGAGCTATCCACCACCTGACAACTATCCATGTGGATGTACGGGGGAGGGTAGAGGGGGAAGGGGGGGGCAATCGTTACACCAACCAAGTGGGAGGGGGAGAAGGGGGTTAGATGGATAAAGCGGTTCTAATCGTCATACTAAATCAAATCACTTAAGCTCATCACAATACTAATATTTCATAAGCAACATATTTACAAATGATACCTATACATTGGTCAAGGTGCAGTCGACTGCAGTGGTAAGTGGTACACATCAAAATGAAACATTCTGACACACCAATGAAATATCTTGAAACACTACCACGAACCACACACCCCAAGTCAATTTACCTCAATCAATGTTCACCCACCCAAATTCAATAAACTATAGCTCACCAGTTGTGAAGTCAACTGCACGTCACTATTACAACAATAAATACGATAACTTAAATGTTCACAAAACACCTTCTTAACAACTTCTGAACATTGTTGACTCGGTTTTAGGTTACTCGATATTGTTACTCCCAGATCGGTTTCTCTGTTTACATTCTTAAGCTGAGTGCCATTCATCGAATAGTTTGCTTTCTCATTTAGGTATCCGATATGTAGTACTTTACATTTATCCGCATTGAAACTCATTTGCCAAATTTGGGCCCAACATGACAATTTATCTAGATTGTGTTGCATATCGTCAACTTGTTCTTTTGAGAGTACGCTATTTGCAATTTTTGTATCGTCAGCAAATTTTGAGATTGTACAGGTGAGACCCTCATCTATGTCGTTGATGTAAATTAGAAAGAGAATTGGTCCTAGTACCGATCCCTGGGGTACCCCGCTACTTACATTGGTCCATTTTGATGCCTTACCGTTTATGACTACTCTTTGCTTTCTGTCGCTGAGCCAATTTTCTATCCATTTCAACACACCGTCTTGTATTCCATGCGCTTTTAGTTTTAGCAGTAAACGTTTGTGGGGAACTTTGTCAAAGGCCTTTTGAAAATCAAGGTATATAATATCTACAGCTTTTTACTCTCATCGTAGAGGTTGAGGATATCGTGGAAGAAGTCTAAGAGGTTTGTTAAACAGGAACGTTTTTTACGAAAGCCGTGTTGAGTATCTTTAATTATGTTATTTTCCTCTAAGTGATTTACGAGTCACTAAGGAAGGAGATAAGAGAGATGGACAAGAAGCGTAGCGAATTACCCATTCTAATATTAAGGGGAGGCAGACCATTTTTCTGGACCCCCTTCTACCCTAATGTTTAGCCCCACTAGTTTTTGAGATTATAAGACATTCGGCCCATTAGTTTGGCGATTATAACACCTTTCGCCCCATTTCGTTGTCATTGTTAAGACCTTTCGTGCCATTTAAGTGTCGATTATTCCCTGGCGAGCGATAGCGAACCTGTAATTTTAAGAGGAACCGGCCTTCGGCCGGGAAATTTTTCTACCGAAAAATGTACACATTAATCTTTAAGGGGGGTCTAGGGTTTTTTTTTCTAAGCTTGATGGAGGTCTAGGGAGGAAACTAAAAAAATATATGAATAAATTAATTAATAGACCAAACAAACGGTCAGTCTCCCCTTAAGCCGGTATCACACGAGCGCTTTCTCACTAAACATTTGTCCTCAACACTGGTCTGGCAGCTTATGTGGTCAACATATAAAATATTTCGGTAACCTAAATTTATCTATCATCAGTCTAGTTCCCGATACCAGTGCAAAATACGCCAGAAATGTTGCCAGAAAAATGTTGACTATAAAAGCTCTCGTGTGACACCGGTTTTACTGGTGACATGAAGCTTAAGGGGACAGTGGCTTTTTGTTTGGTCTATTCATTCATTTATTCATATATTTTGTTTAGTTTCCTCCCTAGACCTCCATCAAGCTTAGAAAAACACCCCCTAGACCCCCTTCAAGATAAATTTGTAGACTAAATTTTTCGGTAGAAAAATGTCCCGGCCGAAGGCCGATTCCTCTTAAAATGTAAGGCTCGCTATCGCTCGCCAGGAAATAATCGACACCTAAATGGCACGAAAGGTCTTAAAATTGACAACGAAATGGGGCGAAAGGTGTTAATATCGCCAAACTAATGGGCGTTCGGCCCATTAGTCTTACAATCTCAAAACTAGTGGGGCTAAACATTAGGGAGAAGGGGGTCCATAAAAACGGTCTCCTCCCCTTCATCTGCATAACCTGAGGAGTGTCGTATATATAATAGTATTCCGGTTATTTATAAGATGCTGGGGACCCTTTACTGGGGTAGACCTTAAGGGAACCCACCTCGCTTGTTTTCTCTTTCTCTCCCTCTCTCTTTGGCTTGTATCCATTCGGCCCCATTCAGCCTACTGTTTTAAGACTTTACCTCCATCCAGGTGTCAATATTTTCCTGGCGAGCGGTAGTTAGCCAGCATATATATAATTTTGTTTTGACAGCAAGCTAAATGTGTACATTTTTCGATAGAAACATTTCTCTGGCGCAGCCAGATTCTCCATATAATGCTGGCTCCCTATCGCTCGCCAGGAAGAAATTGACACCTGGATGGGGATAAACGTCTTAAAACAGTTGGCTGAATGGGGCCGAATGGATACAAGCCAGAGAAAGAGAGAAAAGGAGAGAAAGAGAAAAAAAGAAGGTGAATTCCCTTAATAAAAGAAAGGCTATGGGGCCGGATCAGGTTTCAGGGTGGATGTAAAGTGAATGTACAGAGGAACTAAGCTTTCCCATAACAGAAATGTTTAAGAAATCTGTGTCCTAAGGCAAGCTACCTGAGTTGTGGAAAGCTGCCGATATCGTACCAATATACAAAAAAGCTGCCGATATCGTACCAATATACAAAAAAGCTGCCGATATCGTACCAATATACAAAAAAGCTGCCGATATCGTACCAATATACAAAAAAGGACCAAAAGAAGATGCAAATAACTATATATATATATATATATATATATATATATATACTGTATATATATATACTGTATACGAATTAATATTTACAAACCAAGTACAGTAAATCCGACTTTTGACTGACACTGACTTGGGGTACTGCTTGGTTTTTGGCGTACTGTATATATTTATTTATTTAGTTTTTTAGTTTTCTCGCTAGACCTCCATCAAGCTTAAAAAGATACCCCCCTAGACCCCCTTTCAAGATTAATTTGTACATTTTGTTTGTAGAATAATGTCCTCTGAAATTACAGGCTTGCTATCGCTCGGCAGAAAAAAATCGACACCTAAATGGCACGAAACGTCTTAATATTGACACAAAAATGAGACGAAAGGTCTCAAAATCGCCAAACTAACGGAACGAACGTCATAAATCCTAAAACTATTATGCTAAACATGAGGGAGAAGGGGGTCCAGAAAACCCGAGCACTACCCCCTTAATAATCCACTTACAAGCCAGCCAGACTAGACAGGGGTGGTAATAACACACGCAATACGAGACTGACAGCCATTGGTAAACTCATGATCCTGCTAAGGGGGTAGTACTCGCTTTTTATGGACCCCCTTTCTCCCTCATGTTTGGCATATTAGTTTTGAGATTTTAAGACGTTATTTCCGTTAGTTTGGCTAATGGAAAAAGAAATATGTGAAACTGTTATATATCTGTATTATTAAGGCAGTTGTACAAAGGGTGCTCGACCGGGTAGGGGATACGAAATGATGTACGTTTTCAATGGATATATTTATACACAAGAATGGCAATCCATAGGTTGTGAGATCCAATTAGGAATAAGATAATCAGAATACAATACAAACAAGGACTTAGCAGTGGTGTACCACACACATGCACAATATCAGGCAATACTATCTAAGGAACCTACTTTTCTTTTGTCTATGTGTATGAAGGATACAAAAGGCAGGTTGCCTGTAACGAGTGTCTCCCCCAAAGCCAAGTTCAAGGGACGTTGGGGTAAAAATGCCTGGACACAAGAAGTTTAAAGCAGTTTAAGTCATAGGATGAAGGAAAGATTGATTATGGGAGAGAGTTCCAGAGTTCACTTGTTGAGTAGAAAAAGACAGAAAATTTGCCAATTCTTGGGTTGGAGAAATGGACAGAATAGGAGTGGAACTGTGTTGAGAGGCGGGTGCCTCGTATTTGCCCCACTGAGAGAGCTCTGAAGAACACTGATTGTTGTAATAGCGATAGCAGAGTGAAAAAGATGCAACATTGCGGCGTGTAGAAAGATATTGTAGCAAACTAGTAAGAGGAAGTGTGTTGATGAGGTGAAATGCTTTTGACTCGACTCTTTCGAGAAGTGCGGTATGACAGTAAATATAGGCGCTAGCGATAACGTACTATTTCAAGCCCATATGTAACCCCGTGTCTATTTGAATTGTTAACATTAACCAAGATACATCTTATGCTTAGTGTAGGTCCACATACTGGGAATTATTTCTTGAGTCACGGGTTCTGAGTTAGTCATAAACTATCGAGTAACTATAGGTAGCGCCAGCGAACTTGACAAAAATCTTGGCCCCTTAACGTCTTATAACTCGAAACGAATGAAATCAATCGGGCTGACGTTTCTATCATTTGGGAAGAGTCTACCAAGATATAGATGTGGATATTTACAGCCAGTTTGCTCTAGGTCCTTTTGAGTTACAGAGAGGTCAGGGGTCAAGATTATTGTTAAGTTCGTTGGCGCTACTTATAGTAATATTGTTTCCTCGTGGTAGAGTTTGGGCAGTATTTTTTCAAACGTATTTTTATATTAGTATTTAACCCACAGGACCCCAGCGCCGCAGTGTATGCGTCGGCAATGTATGTAACGCTAAACCCCAGCGACGCATAGGGTGCGTCGCGGTTAATCACTCCGGTCCTATGGCACCTAGAGGGCTCAGATTTGTATGGGAACTGCGTAAGTATCCCACGCAACAATGCCGATGGTTGAAAACCCTCAAAGTCCAACCGTGTGCGCTTGAGCACGCAAAAACATGTTTTTGCCTACCCATTTCCCCATGGTATTCCGACTTTTGGGCGCCCCTTAGGACCCCTTAATGACCTAGGGGATCGGTGTTTTGTTGTTTTTCCTTCATTTCTAACCCATTCCAGGTGTTTTCTGAAAACAATTTTTGTTTGACAACCTACTGGGCCTGGAGTGTACAGTACATTTATATTATATTGCCTGGGGCTCAGTGGGTTAAGGAATACCCCGTTCTTAACATTAGTCCTCTATTACAAACCCCAATGCACATAAATAAATTAATGAAAGGATATGGTCCTCCCGGGATTCGAACTCGGGATACCACAACCAGAACATAAACATCCAATCCATTACACCACCATCACAGTTAAAAGGCTATATACACGATCACAATTAATATCCATTTTCGAATTTTGGATATCAATCTAATCATGTAGGCTACTTAGACCCAACTGCATTATGGACAGCATAATTATGGACAGCATAATTATTAACAAACAGTATTTTCAAACCAGCAATTTTCTTGCTTTGGGCTATTTACAGTGACCATGGTTTCTGGGTCTACTCCTGGATAACCTAGATGTGTGTGAATTTGTATTTTGCTTTTGCGTGTTCATTGTTTTCTGTTGTGTTGTCCCTATTCTGGCTCTGTCTTGAGTCGGCCGTCCACCAAAAAAAAAAAAAAAAAAAAAAACAGGAAAAGAGGGGTAAAAAATAGGAAAAGTGGGGATTGGGCCTGAGTATATATAATTAATAATTATGCTAAGTCACAACAGTCCAATAAGAGGTATCTGTAACTGTAATATATAATGTGATACATATAATGGTAGTAATGAAGGTGGCAACACATTTTTAAGGAGGGTCACCTGATTTTTTTCTCTTTCTCTCCTTTTGTCTCTTTCTCTGGCTTGTATCCATTCGGCCCCATTCAGCCAATTGTTTTAAGACGTTCATCCCCATCCAGGTGTCGATTTCTTCTTGGCGAGCGATAGCGAGCCAGCATTGTATCGAAAAATTTACAAATTTAGCTTGCTGTCAAAACAAAAATATATATAGGCTATGCTGGCTCGCTACCGCTCGCCAAGAAAATATTGACACCTGGATGGAGATACACGTCTTAAAAAGTAGGCTGAATGGGGCCGAATGGATACAAGCCAAAGAGAGAGGGAGGGAAAGAGAAAAACAAACGAGGTGGACTCCCTTAATAGTATTTCACCGTAAGAGTCTGACTGAAAATATGACCCACTTACATTCACCTACTGTACAGTCGGCCGAATAAGTGATGTCTCGGCACCAAGTATGTTTTGATCAATAATTGGCATGAACAATATATAAAACGTGATTTATTTGTTTCCAGTGATATCTATAACCATGTTCCTACACTGATCCACCCTATTCAACATCTGACAGACATTATTAAAGCTCAGAGAGAGCCAAACGTAAAGACAGTTGGGAAATAACTTATTAGCGCTACTGTACGCGCGTTCTTACTTAACGGTACTATAGATATTCGTGAACAAATATATCAAAATTAACTCCTGTACCGGCTACGTATTTTGTATTTGGTTTCAGCTATGTTTAGACGGTTTATGAAGCTTAGGATGGATATATGGTAGCTAAGAGGATGAATTGAGATAGTCTGTAGCCTTTTCATGGGTAGACGTCCATCCCAAGCTGAATAAAATGGTCGAATCGGTGCCAGAATATAATGAAAAGGACGTCACCGGTAGTGAATGGGTTAATTAAGGACGTCACCGGTAGTGAATGGTTAATTAAGGACGTCAGCGGTAGTGAATGGGTTAATTAAGGACGTCACCGGTAGTGAAGGGGTTAATTAAGGACGTCACCGGTAGTGAATGGGTTAATTAAGGACGTCACCGGTAGTGAATGGGTTAATTAAGGACGTCACCGGTAGTGAATGGGTTAATTAAGGACGTCACCGGTAGTGAATGGGTTAATTAAGGACGTCACCGGTAGTGAATGGGTTAATTAAGGAGAGAAAAACAGTAAAATAAGAGCTAACATTGTTTATGAAACCCCGCGTGTAATTCTATAGTTCCAAGACAGTTGTAACTATAGTCTATTCGCTGTAAGTAGGCGATAAATCATAACCTCTATCCCCTGTAACTCAAAAACGACTAGAGGAATCGAGCTAATATGTCTACCATTTGGGAAGAGTCAGTCAAGGAATAGATGTGGAAATTCACAGCCCATTTGCTCTAGCCCTTTTTGAGTTACAGAGGATAGAGGTCATGATTGCTCGCCTACTTACAGCGAATACGCTATAGCGTGTGTTGTCCACGAAGTGAGTGTGACATGGTCTGGCACCGTACATAACTATAAATACGCCAGCACTTGTTGCTGGAAACTCAGTATCTCGGGAGCAAAGCCTGGGAGTAGTCACGCTGCTCCTCCCACGCCGAACCATGTGGCTGCTCTCCCAGAATTTAGTATTTTGGTAATCTGACTAAATGTGAACTATTGGTGAATGAGAAAACAGACATTTCGATATATTGGATATCCACAATGACTTTTGGTAGTGCAACATTAAGAGTGTATTAAAATACAGAGGAAGATCGTCGGCATTGTTTTTGCGTTAATGCAAATACAATAATATAAAACTGAATTTCAGAGAAAGACCAAACATTGATTAAGACTATACAATTATGGGTGTAGGAAAGTGTAAACCCCCTCGCAATCACCATCACGACAACCACCATACTCCCTAGCAACACCCTGCACTATAACAATATATAAATAAACATATACATAAAACAAACGAAATGAATATACAGCCAGCGGACATACTCCCCAATCAGTCCTCCCCCGTTACCGAAGAAGGCCTCCTAGGAGAGCACAATAACCTGACGATGGCGGTGCAGGGGAGACTGACGGAGGAAGGGTACGTTGTCTCCGCCGTGTTCCTGGGCCTGATTGGTACGCTTGGGGTCTTCAACAACCTCGCTGTCCTAGCAGTCATGGCGAAGAACAAACAGGTAAGGCACGGAGGAGGAGGCTAGACAACGAGAGACTATTCAAAACTGAGTTCCATCTTATTAGCGCAAGTTATCTATCTATTGCCAGATGATTTAATCCCAAACAGGGTGGCCATGACCAAAATAATCTCCTCCAGGTCGCTCTGTCCCCCGTCAACACTCGTCGACTCGTCCCTCCTCCCAGCCCATTCCCCTCTTCCCCCATACATCTTTCCACCTCATCCTCGGTCTACCCTTCCCTCTAACCCCCTCCACCTCTCTCTCAATACACCCTCTTTTCCATCCGCTCGCTCTTCATTCCCTTCATGTGTCCATACCACCTTAACCCCTTCTGTACCGGTGACGTTTTTTGTATTTGATTTCAGCTACATTTACGATTTTATGAAGCTCAGGAAGGATATATGGTAGCTAAAAGGATAAATTGAGATAGCCTTTTAATGGGTAGACGTCCTTCATAAGCTGAATTAAATCGTCTTATACCGGTAGTTGCCAGAATATAATGAAGAGGATATAGCCGGTACAGAAGGGGTTAAGGGGCTTTCCCACATTCACAATTTTCATCGGCGATCCCACACGATTGCCCATAATCGATCCCACACGATTGCCCATAATCGATCCCACACGATTGCCCATAATCGATCCCACACGATTGCCCATAATCGATCCCACACGATTGCCCATAATCGATCCCACACGATTGCCCATAATCGATCCCACACAATTGCCCATAATCGTATGAAGTCGTATATAAATCATGTATAATCACATGACTCGCCGATGGATCTGATGGATCTCATGTGTCGCACAACGTGTCCCATGAGTCTTGTCAAATTCTGGAAAGTTCAAAAGAACTCACGACTGGTTACGATGCTCATGAGTCAACGTAAGCCGCGCTGATATGTTGCCAAATATTTGCCGATGCATCGGCGATGGCCTCGCATGGCCTGCCATGAAAAATAATGTTACGTAGATACAACCCATCGTATGATTCTCAGAGGCATAAGATTAGGCTGCAAATCAATCGGTAAATAATCTGCGCATAATCTGCAACATACTGTATAATAAGAAGGTTATCGCATGACTTGCCGAAAGTATACCCGGGCCTGGTATGCTCAACACGACGATGCACGAGGATGTTGTTGATATGCATGATTGCATGAGATTGCCATCGCCGATGCTTGAGACACAAATCGTCGATTTACATAAGAATATGGTGGTGGTGATAGTGGTGTTGCATGGCCGTGGTGATGGTGTATGGTGGTGCTGGTGTATATAGCAGCGGTGGTAGTTGTGGTAGTCATGGTTGTTTTTTTGTGTATATGGTGGTTGTGGTTGGTAATTGGTGGTGAGAGTGTGTGGTTGTGGTAGTTATTTGGTGGTGGTGGTTGTGGTTGTGTTTTTTGTGGTAGTTTGGTGGTTGTGGTGGTAGTAGTTTGATGGTATTTGTGGTAGTTTGGTGGTGGTTATCTTGGTTGTGATAGTTTGTTCTGGTTGGTGGTGGTTGATGTTGCGGTTCTTGGAGGAGATTGAGGGGACATTATGTGCATGTGCTCTGTATCGGGGCACAGAGCGCCCCTTTATTGAGTACCGTAAACTCACGCAAGTTTGGACATTAACTTTACAGACCATGATTATAAAACACAGGAACTAAAGCTCAATGTGTCTATTTTATATATATACAGTATATATACAATTTTTTCACCCAGGAAATGAATAGGTACAGAGTATTATGTGTGTAAGGATGTTCCAGGGCAGTAGTTCCCTTTCCAATTTTCCCTTACCCACTCTAAACCACTGTTTGGACATTGATCCTCGGTGATTTGGAGGACAAGCAGCATAGAGGGGTCGCAAGATCTGTTGTTGCTTGATTTCCAATCAGGTATATAATGCGTTATATCTCTGCATTCTCCCATGTGGGCAGAACTCGGCTAGAACCTTTAAAGCTAGCCTAACCTAAGCTAACCTATCCTATTTATACTATCGTAATCCGGTAAATTTTCCGATTAACACATGCGCGAGTTTTCCAAACAAAACATGGTTTTTCCTACTGTTTTTCATGACATTCATTGATTCGATTTTAGCAGCCATTTGTTGCGGAAATATCTCGTTTTGGTCATACCCCATCACCCGAACAATTTCCATATTTTTGTCATTAACCTAACCTGGGGGCTGCTGCCCCCAGACCCCCGCTGGTCTTAGCATTGATATAGAGGATGACAAACGGTGGAATATTGAACAAACATTAGATCTCCACTAATTCAAGATGACCGTCTTTCCTTCATTTAACCCACACAGTTCAATAAAATATATTTTTTTTACCGCAGGTAATGACATAATTATAGAGAAATGATGTATGAGTCATAAAGATTGTAGATTGAGATATCTCGCGCATGTGTCAATCGGAAAAAAATACCCTTAATCCTATCTCTCCCATCCTAATTACACCATAGCTTTAAGGGGAGACAGACCGTTATTCTGGACTCCCTTCTCCCTAAAGTTTAGCCCCACTAGTTTTGAGATTTGAAGATGTTGGTTCCATTAGTTTGGGGATTTTATGACCTTTCACCCCATTTCGTTGTCAATATTAGGACCCTTCGTGCCATTTAGGTGTCGATTTTTTTCCTGGCGAGCGATAGCGAGCCTGTAATTTTAGGAGGAATCGGCCTTTGGCCGGGACATTTTTCTACCGAAAAATGTACAAATCTATCTTCAAAGGGGGTCTCGGGGGTGTTTTTCTAAGTTTGATGGAGGTCTAGGGAGGAAACTAAAGAAATATATGAATAAATAAATTAATAGACCAAACAAATGTTAATGTGTGTGGGTGGTTCGGGACGGGGCATTTAAAAGTAATTATCAATTGTATATTATTATTATTATTATAGAAGCTGTCTAAGCCTCCCAACAGGGTGCAGATACACCTATAAAAGATGAATCCCCACAAAATACCCGTAAGTACTGGAGAGAGACTAAGACAACTAAGAAAAAGGAAAAGGGCTACAGTAGTTAGAGAGCCCAGAAGAAAAGATCAGTTTGTCAATTAAAACACCATTCTAAAAAGAATAAAAGCAAATCATGATTAAAACAAAAATTTACTGCTGTAATAAAACATTAACTCTGGACTTAAAAGGTGAGATATGGGTTGACTGTACAACCTCGTTTGGCAAATGATTCCAAAAGGGAATCATTGAAGGAATAAAACACCGAGAAAACTGAGATGTAGAAACATTAATTGGAGTCATGGTAAGGTAATTAAGACTCCTCGTAAATCTTGTTGCACGAATTGGAATAAAAGGTTCTGGTAAAACACTATGCAATGGATGCTGAGTATTGTTAAAAATTTTAAATAAAAGACTAAGGGCACCAACCCGACGCCGATGATGAAGATCAAGAGATAGAGCAGGGAGAATAAATTTAATAGAATTAAGAGCTTTATCAAGCAATTTCAAATGACAGTCAGCAGCCGAGTTCCAAACAGGAGAGCAATACTCAAAATGAGGCAAAATAAAAGCATAAAAAGATTTTATGACTGTGGTTTCACAAGCGAATGTTTTGTAACACTTGCGAAGTAAACCAATCTTTTGAGCAATAGTAGATGCCAAGGAACGAATTTGCTTCTCAAATGTCAACTTAGGATCGAGAGTCACTCCAAGCAAACGCAAACCTGACACATCCTCAATTTGTTCACCAGAAACATGCAAACAAGGATGAGGAGGAGCCAAAGTACGTGATCTACTGATTATCATGGAGTGAGTTTTCTTAGCATTAAGCTTCATACCCCAAAGTTCACACCAAGAGGTAATCTTAGCCAAGTCCCTGTTTAGAGATGCTGCAACTTCGATTCTACTCTCTGGAGATGGAATTGATGAGTATAAAGTTATGTCATCGGCATAAGAAACTAGTTTATTTTCAAGCTCAGAGCACAAGCAAGCAATAAAAATAATGAAAAACAGAGGCCCAAGCACACTGCCGTGTGGAACACCCGAAACAACAGGCACAGAAACAGATGTGCACCCATCAACGACAACATGCTGAGACCTGTCTGTCAAAAAATCTTTAAAAATAGATAAAAGACTACCACCAATACCATAAAGTTGCAGCTTATATAAAAGGGCTTTATGATTAACAAGATCAAAATCAGAACTAAAATCAATAGCCACAACACGAGATTCATACCCTTTGTCCAACGAAGACTGAAGATCATGAGATAAAGTTAAAAGCGCATCGCAAGTACCCAAACCTTTGCGAAAACCAAACTGTGAATTGGGTATTATATCAAGACGATTACAGTATGAAGAAAGGCGTCTAGCTAAAAGCCTCTCAAAGATCTTTGAGAGAATAGGCGTTATGGATATAGGACGATACTCAGATGGGGATGACGAAGCAGTAGCTCCCTTCGGAATTGGAGTGATGCTAGCTTTTCGCCAGCAAAGAGGAAAACTACCAGATTTCAAGAGCAACCTAAATACTATAGCCAATTTAGGTGCTAAGACAACAGCAATTTTCTTAAAGAAGAGAGGGAAAAATCCATCTGGGTCAATCCCACCATAAGTGTCAAGATCCAATAAATATTGTCTCAATTCAGCTGATTTGAATGCTATCGACTTTAGATTAGGACTAGGGAAACATGTCAAGGGCAATTGCAATTCCTGATCACTCTGCTTACCTATGAAAATATTAGAAAGCATATTACCCTTAGTTAATGGATCAAAAGAGATAGAACCATCAGAATCACGAAGTGGAGGCATGGTGGAGTCAATTCCAAATAGTGAGGCCTTAAGTGAGGCCCACCATTCATGTGGCTGAGTAGCACCTGCGAGAACTTCCTGCAAATGGGAATAATTGTAATCCCTCTTGGCTGTACTGTATAGGGGCAATTATTTGGCGGTAGCATTATTCTAGGAGCAGTTATCAGGGTACAGTTGTATTATTGCTATTTGTAATTTTCTATAAGGTATATATATACAAGAGAGAGGGAGAGAGAGAGAGAGTATATATATATATATATATATATATATATATATATATATATATATATACATATATATACATTATACATACTGTATATATACAGTATATATATATATATATAGTGTATATATATATATATATATATATATATAGATATATATATATATATATATATACCGTATATATATATATATATATATATATATATAGAGAGATATATATATATATATATACGTATATATATATATATATATATATATATATATATATATATATATATATATATATATATATATATATATATATATAATTATATATACTTAATAACTTATGAATTGTAAGTGCTGTATCAAATTTGGTGCACTCCACTACCCCCTCCTATAGTCTATTCACTGTAAGTAGGCGAGAAATCATGAACTCTAACCTCTGTAACTCAAAAACGACTAGAGTAATCGAGTTAATATTTCTACCATTTGGGACGAGTGAGTCACGGAATAGATGTGGAAATTTACAGCCAATTTGTTCTAGCCCTTTTTGAGTTACAGAGGATAGAGGTCATGATTTATCGCCTACTTACAGCGAATAGACTATATTCCCCCCCCCCCCTCCCCCCTCCCCCAATAATCCCCGACCTCGGCCCCCAGTCATGCCCAGTGTCAGGTTGGGGTCGACTTACCTGTCACGGCCATCTTATGGGGGGATGGCCCGGTTTTCTGGACCACTTTCTCCCTCATTTTTAGCCCCATTAGTTTTCAGATGTTAAGATGTTTGCCCCATTAGTTAGTCAATTTTAAGACCTTTCGCCCCATTTCTTCGTCAATATTTTGACCTTTCGTGCTATTTAGGTGTCGATTTTTTTCCCTGGCGAACGATAGTGAGCCTGTAATGTTGGAAGAACCGGCCTTTGGCCGGGAAATTTTTCTACCAAAAATGTACAAATTAATCTAGAAGGGGGATCTAATGGATGTTTTTTTAAATTTGATGGAGGTCTAGGGAGGAAACTAGAAAAATAATGAAAAAAGTGAAACATCCCCCCCTTAACTGGTCCATCCGGGTTCGATCCTTCATTGGCTGGGATGTGCTGACTAATGGTACTGCTGCTTCATTGTTTGTGCGTGTGTGTGTGTGTGTGTGTGGGTGTGTGTGTGGGTGTGTGTGTAACAGAGAGAGTTTATGAAAATTTATTTGTACTCTCTTTATTCCATATAAAGCGCTTTTTATCTTTAACTTTTATCTTTGTTAACCTACTATAATGCGAATTGGGTAGGCCTACAGTCATAAGCCATAATAAGTTCACACCAAATTTATTCTTTAACTCAATCACTGTGGGCATACTACATAAAAAATACGACTATCACTGCGGCAATTGTCATATGACATCAGCGAAAATCTATGTAGTACGTGGCATGAGAGGCAGGCAAGTGATTCTAGGCAGCGCAGAACGGCTCCCACCAACGCCCAGCATGTCTGGGAGTATACTGAGATAGATTTGAGCCATCTCGCGCTCACCTACAGACTTGGGGTTAGCGAAAACCGCCCGAATCCGCTAATTTCTACCGATTTTGCCCAACCTTTGCAATATCGTTGCAAGATAACCAGTGGTCGTACAGCCATGATTCAGGTGTCATTGGAAAGATCTATTCCTTTACTTTCATTGATATATCATTGAATTATATTCTAGCTCTTGTTTATACATGAAAATGTGTAGGGAATGAAGGTCACTTTCAGTCCAAAACCCCCGTATGGTACAGTGCAGGCCAAGCAATTGTCATATGACAATTGCCGCAGTAAATGTGTTAAAACCAAACTGTGAAGCAACTTGGATATTTAATTTAACCCCTGTTACGACTGGGGTTTAAATATATCAGGGCTCTTATTCATTGGACTAGTAATGGCATAAATGTTACAACGGAAAGCGCTAGCTCCAACCTCTGATGTATATTCCCAGTGAACATAGAACACAAATACTCTACAGAGTTCTATATGCAATAATAGGCTATCAAACTCTCAATAAATGTGCGTCTACTCTAGGCTTAATGTTATGTGAAAACAGCCTATTACTACCTATAACCGAAGGTGCTTGGTTATGGTATGCAAAGTAAGGTGGTAAGAGAAGTTACAGCTTATGTTACTTTAATCAATAAATGTCAGGCACTCCTGCATGAAAGAAAGTGCACTAAAGTCCTTCAACACTAACAAGGAATCTTCTTTAAATGTTAGATGCTATAAAGATGCTCGTATCGGAAATGGAACCCAAAAAGGCGGCAGCGGAACAATGCTCGTGCAGGCTATGCACACAAAAAGGCAGAATATATAATGCCGTCGGAGCCAAGAATATTCTAAACACTACAACAATAATAATAATCGCCACGACAATGCAGTATTCCTATCAACAAAAAGAGCCTAAGTCGTTTGTGTCTCAATACATCAAACTAGGCTGCGAAATGCTTGTGTAATAATAAATGGGTATGCATAAAAAGAGTAATTAGGCTAATATACTAATGTCTACTGTGACTGATAAAGTCTAGCTAGAGTCAATGATACGAGATACTGGTGCGCATGGCATGCCGCATAGCCTAGTGCAAATCTCAAGTCTGTGCGTCAAATATTACGTTATAGGGAAGGGTAGCTCTCTTGAGAAACCTTAATACCGAAGTATTAAGCGTTCTCCTGGCGTACCTCAAAGACAAACAACGAGCTTAGAACAGTGCAGAATGGTATAGGCAAAAAGCCCTCATTCGTGCATGCTCTATTCTCAATGGCACACAGACTAGAATTTACCCAATCAACTCCAGTTCTCAGGTATGTCGTGCAGCTTTTAACTAAAGCCAGCACTCATAGGAAACAATACCTTATAATATCAGACTCCTAGTCTAGCATTATCTAATCCAGCAGAACACTAATAATTATAGGAACCGGCAATATGAAAGCCAACCAATGCTTCGTGATCCACTTATCTTAACAACTAACCTACATGGGTTATATCAGACCTTAACGCACAATACAACTGGCCAGCATGAAGCTGATTTTGCAGAGTTAACCAGAGGGGGTATAATATTAATAAAAAGGTGGTGAAAGATATGAAAAAGAGAGAGGTAGGCAGAGGAAAAGATTCTCAGGTGCGGAGCGGGGAACAGGTAGCAAGGGAAAAAGATGGATGCGTTCTAGAAACCAGATCTGAGGGAGAGAGTGGCGAGGAACTGTATATATACTCGCACTAGCTCGAGGCGCGTGGGAAAAAAGCGGTTACAAGTCCTCTAGCCACTAGCAAGGGAGCTAGCAGCATGGTAAGGACCTCTCTCCACCAACCCCCACGAGGCAGCCAGCCGTGACGTCATCGAGCGGGACGAAAACACTGCGCGCTCCCTATCACTCTGTTCTACTCTCTCTCTCTCTCCCAGATCCCATCATTACTAGTTAATGATAAAACATATACTTTACAATTAAATATATAAAGCCTTGACATGGGTGAAAACAAAGAGCCTTTCTGGACTGCCCATGACACGAGCTTTCATATGAAATAAAGCACACTCTAATACATAAACTGTAGCCCCATCCACTGCCCTGGCGATCCTAGCGAGTCACTGTAGGACAAGCCATGCCGTTCTAACGGAGTGGTTAACGTCACACCCCGTACGAGCAGGCATAATTGCCTAAAATTACCTTCATTCCCTGCTCATTGTCATGCATAAGCAAAAGCCAGAGCATAATACAATTATATATCCATGAAAGTACAGTAATAGAGCTTTTAAATTACACCTAAATCATCTTTGTACGACGTCTATGTTTCTTGCAACGATCTTGCAAACGAAGGACAAAATCGCTAAAAATTAGCGATTTTTAGCTGTTTTTGCTATGTGTGATGCTGCACATGTGTGAGCTCTCTCTCTCTCTCGCCCCTTAGTGTCTCCACGGGGCCCGTTGCCTCCTGTTGACGCCTGTCCGTGCTGCCTGCAACAGCTGTCTTGGCTCACAGGCCACATAATAGCCGGAAAAACCTGCCCCGTTGGGTGACGGGCCCCGTCCAGAATGGGTTAAGAGCCATGTCTTATCTTGTTTGGGTTCGATTCACTTTTATTACTTACGGTGCGGGCATGTTTCCGCCTATTTCCTCCATATTAGGGCTCATTCAGGCACTCCTGATTGATTAGGCAAGTGTCTGCATGAAATGAAATGTATTCAGGCGAAAACTAGAAGAAAATAGCTTCAAAATGAAGCCAGAACGAGCTTCGTAGCTCGCTGGGTTCACCCGCAGCGCTGCCATAGACATTCGCTAAAATGAGCAATTCTCGCTAATGTCGCAGTATTTTTGCCTTTGGCAGCATTGTATATCTAGCGAGACTCTGACTCAGACCCTTCAGTGAACCGGGCGGCTGCCTGGGAGAAGGACGGGTGGCCTGTCGCGCTCTTGCTCCCTCGCACTCAATTTTACAGGCTTTAAGAGGATTTAAAAGCCTTTAGATTGCTGTAAATTGGATTGATTGCACACTGGGTTGTTGTGAAAAATAGTTGAATAGTGTAAGGTAGAGTCATCAACATATGAGTGGATGGGACTAGAGGTACAGTTGAGATTATTAATGAATACTAGAAAGAGAACTGGAGACAGGACAGAACCCTGAGGAAAGCCGAAGTTGATAGGTTGAGGAAGAAAACGATGGCCGTCCACAACTGCAGTTATGGAATAGTCAGAAAGGAAATTAGATACAAAGGCACAGATAGAGGGATAGAAACCAAAGGAGGGTAGTTTGAAAAAAGATATTTGTGCCAGACTCCATCGAAGGCTTTTGATATGTCCAGCGCAATAGAAAATGTTTCACAAAAGTCCCGAAGGTAGGATGATCAAGTGTTAGTAAGTTAAGCAAGGAGATCACCAGTAGAACAGCCCTTTAGGAAACCATAATGGCGATCTGAAAGTAGATTATGGGAAGATGAATGCTTAAGACTTTTGAATTAAGAATTGTTTTAAAAACTTTAGAGGTGCAAGAAATGAGAGCAATTGGATGATAGTTGGATGGTTGAGAGTGGTCAGTTTTCATTGGGACAGGTCGAATAAGGGAAAACTTCCAGCAAGAAGGAAAGACATTAAAGGAAAGACAGAGACAAAAGAGTTTACCTAGACAGGGATTCAGCATGGAAGAATAGTTATTGAGTACAACAGGAGGAACACCATCTGCTCTGTACGCTCTTCTTAGTATTAAGCATAGAGAGGGCAGTAAGTACATCCTTAGAAGAGATTGTTATATTAGGAATAAGAAAGTGAGAGGGCGCTGGAGAGGGAGGAGTAGCGCCGAATTATCCAAGGTGGAGGTTTTAGCAAAAGATTGAGTGAAGAGTTCAGCTTTGTCAGAGGAAGTGATGACAGTGGTACCGTCAGAATGGAAAAGAGGGGGAAAGGCGAGGATTTGAAATTGTTGGAGAGGTTTTTGGTTAGATGCCAGAAAGCTTGGGAAGAGCTAGAGTTGGAAACTTCAGAGCATTAAATTTGTTATTGATGGAAGAGTTTTAGGCGAGTCGAAGAACAGATTTGGCTTGATTCCGAACAGAAACATAGATTTTTTTTTTTAGTTTGAAGGCGACAGTACCGTTTGAATTCTTCCTCCTTATTGCGGACATCAATAAAACAAGTGTGAGTAAACCAGAATTCTTTGCATTAGACTAAACTACCTGTCTGGAACCTCTAGAGGACTATCCCTTATTCTTCAAGAATACAAAAATCAATCCTTCATCTTCTCTCAATATTCTCGGTGTCTCTTTTTCTTCTGCTCTCGCTTGGAAGGACCATATTACCAGTCTTGCTAAGGCAGCCTCCCAGAAGCTGGGTGTGCTCAACCTCCTCAAGGGGTTCTTTACCCCTGCGCATCTTCTTGCTCTGTACAGGGGCACAGTGCATCCTTGTATTGAGTATTGTTCACATGTGTGGGTAGGATACTCTCACACCGTACTCCTAGACAAAGTATAGAAAGGAAAGCCTTTCGTATCATTAACTCCCGTCCAATCACCAACTCTCTGCAATCTCTCTCTATTCGCCGCAACGTTGCATCTCTCTCACTATTCTGTCGCTACCACAATAATCAGTGTTCCTCGGAGCTTTCCCAGTGTATATCACCTCCTCTACGTAGGGTATGTAGTACCCGTCTTGCAACACAATCCCACCCCTACTCTGTGCAACTCTCCAACCCAAGAGTGAAACGCTATTCTCAGACTTTCTTCTTTTCAACTGCTGAGCTCTGGAACTCTCTCCCAGAATCAGTCTTTCCCTCTTCCTAAGACTTAAATTGCTTCATACTCCGTGTGTCCAGGCATTTTAGCTTGAATGTCCCTTGATTTTGGCCCTGTCACTCTTTGAAATCTGGGGGAGGTACTCGCTGCAGGCAGTTCTGCCTTGTGCCTCCCTCATTCACATAGAAAAGAAAAAATATATATATAGAGAGAGAGAGCGAGAGGAGAGAGAAGGTGCTCTATGACGTACATCAAAGGACCTTTTCAATTATATGTTCTCAAATTTGCCTACCACTTTCAACTTTTTCCTTAATTCAAAAGAGGTGATTTCCGAGTGTGAATAAACAAAAGATACTTATAAGTCCTCTTGCTGAAGAACGGTATGTCTAAACGGCCACACTCCTTAACATCCACAACCCAACTTGCAACACAATCCCACCCCTACTCTGTGCAACTCTACAATTTACGAGTGAAACGGTATTCCCAATCTTTCTTCTCTTCAACAGCTGAGCTCTGGAACTCTACTCCTTGAATACATCTTCCCTCACCCTTTGACTTAACCCCTCGAGTACCAGAGACGCACGTTATGTGTCGGCATTTTATGTAATGCTAAACCCCAGAGCCGCATAGGGTTCGTCACAGTTAATTACTCCGGTCCTATGGCCACTAGAGGGCTCAGATTTGTATGGGAACTGCATAAGTATCCCACACAACAATGCCGATGGTTGAAAATCCTCAAATTTCAGCCGCGTGCGCGTGAGCGCGCAAAAACCTGTTTTTGCATGTTTTTGCCTACCCCTTTCCTCATGTTAATGTTCCTCATGTTAATTCCGACTTTCAGGTGCCCCGTAGGATCCCTTAATGACCAAGGGGATCAGTTTTGGTGGTTTTTCCTTAATTTCTAAACTGAGTGTGATGCCATGTTGATTCCTCCTCAACACGTCAGCATAGTAGTAGTGTAAGTTAGATCAGAGAGGTATATCGTGTGACCTAGTGATGTAATAGGATATTGTTATTCCGGATATAGTGATAGGATATGAAACAACAACAGCAACTATTGCTACTATACCGGTAACTTACTGAAATTACATCTACGGTACTAACATTACCTACTACTAGTGGGCTACTACTAATTACTGATACGATTATAACATCAACAATAGCAACAGTAATTACTACTACTTCTACTGATATTACTGTATAAAAAACATACTTCATACATACCATATTTTTTAAATCCTAAAAATTTACTTTCTGATATACCAATCAATAGTTTTACAAAAATAATCTATAAACCTATAACGAGAAATTACCTTTTGTTGGGAAATCGCCAAAACCCCGCAAGCAGTCCCTGAAGGAACCCCTCGAGCCCGATGCATATGAAGATTCCCAAACCCCTAAAGCAACCATGATAGAGCTAGAAAACATAACCTTCTCGAGCAGTGAGCCTCGGGATTGGGCAGAGCTTTCCCTACCCACCAGTTCCCCCATTGGTTTAGGCAATATATGAATATGACGTCACGGTTGACCGGATTTAGGATTGGCCGAAACGCCCGCTCAGGCTGCCACCCCATTAGCCGGCCCAGAATAGCAGAAGAGAAAAACACGGGCACTGAGGGGAGAAACACGTGCACTGAAGACTGCCAGAGTATCACTCTAATTGGCAGGTCAGGATCCAGGTATGCTGATCCTGGAAGTCCCGTGATTGGTTGGCAGAGGAACCAGGGATTTTCCAGTACCCCTGAAAGAACCTCCCACCTGCCTCTCAACCCACAGTCTCCTCCGCAGTTCCCTTGAACTCGGTCCTCTTCCTCTCCCAGCAGCACCCAGTTCCTCATGCAGTAGCAACAGCTGGCCCGGTGAAACGCTCACAAGAAAGCAAACAAAAAAAGTAATGTTTTAACAGACGAATGACTGCCTCCGAGCTTCCCCCAGCCACTGCTGCAGCTGCCACCCTCGATGAATTGCCCTAAACTCCTGGAGCTGCAGGCACTCTTGATTGCTTAAGCAAGTGCATGAATGAAATGAAATGTTTGCAGCAAAAAACCTAGAAGAAAAGAGCTTTCAAATTACACCAGAACGAGATCTCTAGCTACCGGGGTTCACCTACAGCATTACTACAGACATCGGCAATATTCACTAATAATTAACAATTTTCTGCTTCAGTGTTGCCTTTGGCAACACTGAATATATCTCACAAGACCACACCACAGAGCCTCAGTGCCACGGCAAACTTGCCGAAGAGCTGACGGGGGCCTGCTGCACTCCTTATCACTCACACTCATCTCCACAGGCTTTAACCCCTTCAGAACGGGCATGTTTGTTAACATGACCATGCTGCAAGGCGGGTATATTTACCGAAAACGAGCTTCATTTCATGCTCTTATTCATGCATAAACAAGAGCCAGAGCGTAATACAATTATATATCCGTGAAATGGCGATAATAGAGCTTTCCAATGACACCTGAATCATCCTTGTATGACCACGGGTTATCCTGTAGCGATCGCGTAACCGGAGGTGAAAATACCCTAAATTAGGGTAATTTCAGTTGTTTTCCTTGTCTCGCGAGGACGGGTGATGGTGGGGAGGCGACGGTGGTCTCAGACATGGCCCGGTGGTAGTGCCGAGCAGTCAGAGTTCGCCTATCGTCCTCCCAACGCGCGGACTCTCTCTCAGAGCTCATAATGTGCTAAAAATGGCGCCTGTCATATGATGGGCACCGCAGGGGTGGCCATTATTCTCTCGCCCTTCATATGACGGGCACCGCGGTTTGAGTGTTAATGGGCTAATAATTCCAGGATATTTCCTGGACGTATCTGTACGGCAACCGCAGTGAAAGAGTTAATACAACGCTACACCCTTGGTGCCTGTAACCCCTATTTCATGGAGCTGACCACCCACTGGAAGACTGAGCTGCTCAAAGTACTAAGAGAGGAGAGCCGGCAGGATACTGAGGCGCTCACCCCTTAATATTGAGGCTGCACCTGACGACAACCCCTGAGAGGAAGACCTGCTGCTGATGCCCTTACCCAAGTGTGACCTCGCTGTGAAGCTGAAACGAAGGCAAAGCCGACTATGTGGTGATAAGCAGACCAAGACGTCCTGGCCCAGGAGGACCAGCCCCATCACCTTTTATTATAGCTGTATTAGACAACTATAGGACCGTTAGACGGTCGATAGAGTACTTATTGCAGTACTGATAGACGATGATAAGGCTCCTTGATTGCCTCTCTTACATTGAGAGTCCTTTTGCTCAAACACTGTAAACTTGCTCACTTAACTTCCAGATTAGGTCCCCTAGAAGTCATCAAGTTGATTAGTTAAATGACTCCCTGTCTGATCAACAAAGTCTTGTCAAGTTAGAAACTTAGTTACCTAGAACCCTCGCTTGTACCTCAGCATGAGTTACACGATAGAACCTGTGACGTTAACCACTCCGTTAGAACCGCATGGCTTGTCCTACAGTGACTCGCTAAGATCGCCAGGGCAGTGGATGTGGCTACAGTTTATGTATTAGGGTGTGCTTTATTTCATATGAAAGCTTGTGTCATGGGCAGTCCAGAAAGGCTCTTTGTTTTCACCCATGTCAAGGCTTTATATATTTAATTGTAAAGTATATGTTTTATCATTAACTAGTAATGATGGGATCTGGGAGAGAGAGAGAGAGTAGAACAGAGTGAGAGGGGGGCGAGCAGTGTTTTTGTCCCGCTCGATGACGTCACGGCTGGCTGCCTCGTGGGGGTTGGTTGAGGGAGGTCCTTACCATGTTGCTAGCTTCTTTGCTAGTGGCTAGAGGACTTGTTACCGTGTTACTCTGCGCGGTGCAAACTAGTCCCGGTATATATACAGGTTCCTCGCCACTCTCTCCCTCAGATCTGGTTCCTAGAACGCATCTCTCTTTATCCTTTGATACCTGTTCCCCGCTTTGCACCTGAGAATCTTTTCCTCTGCCTACCTCTCTCTTTTTTCCATATCTTTCACCACCTTTTATTAATACCATATCCCCTCTGGTTAACTCTGCAAAATCAGCTTCATGCTGGCCAGTTGTATTGTGCGTTAAGGTCTGATATAACCCATGTATGTTAGTGTTAAGATAAGTTGATCACGAAGCATTGGTTGGCATTCATATTGTTTAGTACCGCTTCCTATAATTATTAGTGTTCTGCTGGATTAGATAATGCTAGACTAGGGGTCTGATATTATAAGGTATTGTTTCCTATGAGTGCTGGCTTTAGGAAAAAGCTGCACGACATACCTGAGAACTGGAGTTGATTGAGTAAATTCTAGTCTGTGTGCCATTGAGAGTAGAGCATGCACGAATGAGGGCTTTTTGCCTATACCATTCTGCACTGTTCTAAGCTCGTTGTTTGTCTTTGAGGTACGCCAGGAGAACGCTTAATACTTCGGTATTAAGGTTTCTCAAGAGAGCTACCCTTCCCTATAACGTAATATTTGACGCACAGACTTGACATTTGCACTAGGCTATGCGGCATGCCATGCGCACCAGTATCTCGTATCATTGACTCTAGCTAGACTTTATCAATCATAGTAGACATTAAGTATATTAACCCAATTACTCTTTTTATGCATACCCATTTATGATTACACAAGCATTTCGCAGCCTAGTTTGATGTATGGAGACACAAACGACTTAGGCTCTTTTTGTTGATAGGAATACTGCATTGTCGTGGCGATTATTATTGTTGTAGCGTTTAGGATATTCTTGGCCCCGACTGCATTATATATCCTGCCTTTTTGTGTGCATAGCCTGCACGAGCATTGTTCCGCTGCCTGCCTTTTTGGGTTCCATTTCCGATACGAGCATCTTTATAGCATCTAACATTTAAAGAAGATTCCTTGTTGGTGTTGAAGGACTTTAGTGCACTTTCTTTCATGCAGGAGTGCCTGACATTTATTGATTAAAGTAACGTAAGCTGTAACTTCTCTTACCACCTTACTTTGCATACCATAACCAAGCACCTTCGGTTATAGGTAGTAATAGGCTGTTTTCACATAACATTAAGCCTAGAGTAGACGCACATTTATTGAGAGTTTGATAGCCTATTATTGCATATAGAACTCGGAGAGTATTTGTGTTCTTTGTTCACTGGGAATATACATCAGAGGTTGGATCTAGCACTTTCCGTTGTAGCATTTATGCCATTACTAGTCCAATGAATAAGAGCCCTGATATATTTAAACCTCAGTCGTAACAAACCCAATAACCAATGAAGTTAAAATAGGATCCCACGAGCCCTCATCAACGGATGATAAAAGCTGCAAATCCGAAGATAAGATCCTAGAGTGGATAAATGTACTGTTCAAGTTAGACACCCCACCCAGACATACAAGGCTCTGAGAGAGATTACATAAACGAATTCTTTGGAACACAAATACAGGGTGTCTCAATATAAATGTGACCCATTAATATGTTCATGATTTATTGCCCAGACAAGAAACTCAAACAAAATTACATTTCCTAGAAGCTGACATGATAACAATTAAAATAAATTTGTATTTGGTATCTCTTGCTCAAAAGCTAAATTTTTACAGCACATGTTCTAAATGTGTGCCTCTGCGCTGATGACACACTTGTAGCCTACGAGCGAAGTTATCGATAACCCTCACACACTCTTGCTTCTGTATGGCACGTATCGTCTGGGTTATGGCCACTTTCAGCTCGGCAATAGATTGAGGATTGTTCCCATACACGTTGTCCTTCAAGAGCCCCCAGAGATAAAAATCCGGGGGGTTCAGATCGGGTGAACGCGGAGACCACTCTGGTTCGCGGCGACTGCTGATCAGCCGATTAGGGAATCGATGATCGAGCCACTCCATTGTGATGTTAGCAGTATGTGGAGTTGCCCCATCTTGTTGAAACCATTGCACACCTTGATTCACTCCACGACGTGCTCCAAGTGTCCTCCAGAACTTGTTTAACACCACAATGTAACGCTCTTTTGTGACAGTGACTGTCTCCCCGGCTTCATTTTCAACCCAAAATGGTCCAATTATGCCATTTTTGAGATGGCCACCCAAGCAGTTCATTTCACAGAGTGCAATGGTCTCTGAAGAACCTCGTCTGGTGATCGTGATCCCCAGAACACTGAGTTCTTGCTATTGACATGTCCGCAGAGTGAGAAGTGTGCTTCGTCGCTGAACCAAACATTATCGAGAAAGTCAGAATCCTCTTCGATCTTGGTCTCGAACCACTGGCACATCAAAACACGTTTGTCCATGTCGGCTGGCGTGAGTTTCTGCATAATCTGGATTCTGTATGGATAGAGTTTAAGGTCCTTCTTCAAGATTCTGTGCACTGACGCACGAGAAAGACCCATCTCTTGGGAACGTCTTCGGATGGACTTTTATGGACTCCTTCTGACAGAATCTCTCACCGCATCCACATTTTCAGGACATCTTGCAGTCAACTTACTGCCACTTGTGGATTGTTCTGCTTTTTTACTGAGCTTGTTTAATGATCCTGTTGCTTTAAATTTGTTTACCCAACGGGTAATTTGGAATTTATGGGGATAGTTATTAAAGTTGAATTCCCTGCGGAATTTTGCCTGTACCGATTTGAAGGATTTTGTCTCCAGATAAGCAGTGACACACATAGTTTTTTCCTCTATTGTCCAAGGCATTTTGATAGATGATTTTTCAATGTTATTCTATTATCTTCCAAACCTGAAAAAAAGAGAATAATATCATTAATATTGGCAGAGTTATTAACAGTCAAATGGGTCACATTTATATTGAGACGAATAAACCTTATTGCATATGTAATTGCGAGAGTACTCACGAGGAGTACATTACAAGATTAAATTAGAGTCATTTGTTGTTGCCATGAGAAGACCGTTCACTGTTGATAACAATAAAAAGAGATTAAACACTTGCCCGTAATATGAGATTAATACTTGCTGTTCACCAGAAGCTTAATACTTGCTGTTCACGAAAAGAATATACGAGGTATTAAGGGGGGTCACCGGCTTTGTTTTATCTTTCTCTCCTTTTCTCTCTTTCCCTGGCTTGTATCCATTCAGCCCCATTCAGCCAACCGTGTTAAGACGTTTATCCCCATCCAGGTGTCTTCCTGGCAAGCGATAGCGAGCCAGTATTGTATGGAGAAATCAGGCTTCGCCGGAGATATTTTTCTATCGAAAAAATTTCAAATTTAGCTAGCTGTCAAAACAAAAATGTATACTGCATAAACAGTGCATATGCTGGCTCGCTACCGCTCGCCAGGAAAATATTGACACCTGGATGAGGTAAACGTCTTAAAACAGTAGGCTGAATGGGGTCGAATGGATACAAGCCAAAGAGAGAGGGAGAGAAAGAGAAAAAAAAACGAGGTGGGCTCCCTTAAAGGCTTGCTGTAGCAGGAGATAAATACTTCCTTACAAGAATATATTAAAGACTTGTGAGTAGATAAGAGATAAAGTACTTTCCGGCAACAAGAGATTAACGGGACACTGACTTTTTTTGGCCCATAAATTCATTCATTCATAAATTCTTAGTTTCCTCGCTAGACATCCCTCAAACTTAGAAAAACATCCCCTAGACCCCCCTCAAGATAAATTTGTAAATTTTTCGGTAGAAAAATATCCCGGCCGAAGGCTGGTTTCTCTTACAATTACAGGCTCTCTATCGCTCGCCAGGAATGAATCGACACCTAAATGGCACGATAGGTCTTAAAATTTAACGGAATGGGACGAAAGGTCTTAAAATCGCCAAACATGTGGGCCGAACGTCTAAAAGTCTCAAAACTAATGGGACTAAACACTTGGGAGAAAGGGGACCAGAAAAACGACGGTCTCCCACCTTATTAGCGGGCTAGCGGTCTATTTATATGTACCGCCCAGCGGGGTGTTTTTAGCCAAAATAGGGCTGTTTATGTGATCATTTTCATGCCTAAATAAGACCCAGAGCGTAAAACAAGTATCTATCCCTGAAAGGGCATAAACAGAACTTTCCAATGACACCATAACGATCCTTTTATGACGGCTAGTTTTCTTGCAACAACCGCGCAACACGAGTGCAAAAAGCATGTAATTCGGTACTTTCCCCATACAATTCAGTATGTAGCGAGTGAGAGAGGGAGGGAGGAGGTGGGATTCGTGTTAGTAGGTTCGCCGCGGTGGTCTGGAGCAGTCATACGCTCGCTACTCTCCTGCCACCACTTGTCTCTCTCTCTCAGCAACATTACGTGCTGAAATTGCCACACGACCTATGTCGCGCGCCGCCAGATAGTCCAGATTTATTATACTCGACTTATGTTGCGCGCCGCTAGTTAAGGGTTAAGTTCTGTAATAAATTGAGAGATTAGAACGCTATTGCAAGACTAAGTTAAAGATATCGACTATGGCCTAAGGGCCCAGCTCAGACGGTATTGTGCAGCATAATTTACTGGTTCGGCTCAATGGTTTAACCCTCCTCTAGCGGGTGCTCTGTGGCCGTTTTGGGCCTTTCTGGGCCGTTCTGACTGCTATATCAACCATCAGTATGAAAGGAACTGTATTGCGCCGAAAACTAGGTGGAAATCGCTACACAATGACGCCACATACAGCTACGTAGCACTCGTGGAGCACTGACAGTGTTACCTCGAAGATGGAAGTTTAGCTGATTTTGCTACCTTGCTCACTTTTAGCGAACTATTGGTTACACTGTCATCCTCATGCGCGGTGGGGGAACTGGAGTTAGTGTGGGCCGGGAGGCCACAGATGTCGGACGTATGGATCATTACTATCCCACCCATTTTCACTCGATTTCCACCCTTTTTTCACCCGTTTTTTGCCAGTTTTTTCAACTCGACTTAAGTGGTGAGCCGCTTTTTAAGGGTTAAGGAAGGGGTTTAGTTTGCTCTCTAAACCTCTATCAAGCTTAAAAAAACACCCATAAGACCACCCTTCGATATAAATTTCATACAGGAGATCACATAATTTTATATGCTTTCATTAATTTCATTGGAGGTGTTTGGTGGTGTGGTGAAATTAATAATAATAATACAAACAAAAAATAGATTATCAGTAGGTTCAGGGATATGTCGTAGCGAGGCCGTTCTAAATTATCTGTGCCCCATGAATATTTGTTCCTCTCACTTAAACATTAGGCTACCATAGTGCGGTGGGAATATGAACATGATTAGATTAATATCCAGTATTCGAGAATGGATAATAAGTCGTAGGCGTGTGCATAAACCTTTAACCGTCTTGGTGGTGTAATGGTTAAGGTGTCTAAAAATCTGTGTGTGATAACCCAGGTTCGAATCCTGGTGGATCACATATATGCTTTCATTAATTTCATTGGAGGTGTTTGGTGGTGTGGTGAAATTAATAATAATAGATAACTAATAGGGCTAAACATGAAGGAGGAGGAGGGCTCGAAAAACCAACTGCCTCCCCTTAAGGAACCATAATGTATATTCCTATTTATTTCATTTTCATGTTTTGTCTATAAATGTGTCTCCAATTTCTATGGCAATAAACTTATTGTATATTTACGTTACCATTGGTGTATGTTATCCAGCTGGGCATGCAGTAGACCCTAGCC
Source organism: Paralithodes platypus (assembly GCA_032716605.1). Taxonomy (NCBI): domain Eukaryota; kingdom Metazoa; phylum Arthropoda; class Malacostraca; order Decapoda; family Lithodidae; genus Paralithodes; species Paralithodes platypus. The sequence continues at coordinate 45,075,396 of CM064502.1, forward strand.
TTATAATAATTGCATAATCCAATTTAACCCTCCCGCATCCAGCAACTTAAGGGGACACTGACTTCTTTTTTGGCCTATAAATTCATTCATTCATAAATTCTTAGTTTCCTCGCTAGACATCCCTCAAACTTAGAAAAAAAAAACATCCCCTAGAGTCCTAGAACCCCCCTCAAGATAAATTTGCAAATTTTTCGGTAAACAAATTTCCCGGCCGAAGGCCGGTTCCTTTTAAAATTACAGGCTCTCTATCGCCAGGAAAAAAATAAACACCTAAATGGCCCGATAGGTCTTAAAATGTATAACAAAATGGGACGAAAGGTCTTAAAATGTCCAAACAAATGGGCTGAACGTTTAAAAATCTAAAAAATAATGGGACTAAACGCGAGGGAGAAAGGGGGCCAGAGAAACGACCGTCTCCCCTTAATTAAAAATCTGGTACGATGAACAGTGAATATTTGTTGGCCTTTAATCTATGTGGCTTTTGGTAACCTTTGTAGCCTGCAAAGCAATATAGTTCAGTATGTAGTCATTTTTCTTTTCTCTGTGAATGAGGGAGACAAAAGGCATAACTGCCTGCAGCGAGTGCCTCCCCCAGATTTCAAAGAGTGACAGGGCCAAAATCAAGGGACGTTCGAGCTAAAATGCCTGGACACACGGAGTTTGAAGCAATTTAAGTCATAGGAAGAGGGAAAGACTGATTGCATGTGTCAATCTGATAGATTACATGGTATCATAATCATAGGCACATAAATACAGGAATTGTTATCAATTGAATGTGTATAGCAAATTTCAAAAGTTACATGAACCATAACTATATAGAGTATATATTTTGCTATCAGAAAAATTCAAATAAATGTTGCTCAGTATACCATAAGTAAGTTATAAGCAGTATATTGTTTACAGTAAGTTATAAGCAGTATATTGTTTACAGTAAGTTATAAGCAGTATATTGTTTACAGTAAGTTATAAGCAGTATATTGTTTACAGTAAGTTTTAAGCAGTATATTGTTTACAGTAAGTTATGAGCAGTATATTGTTTACAGTAAGTTATAAGCAGTATATTGTTTACAGTAAGTTATAAGCAGTATATTGTTTACAGAAAGTTAAAAGCAGAATGTTGTTTACAGTAGGTAAAAAGCAGTATATTGTTTACAGTAAGCAGTATATTGTTTACAGTAAGTTATAAGCAGTATATTGTTTACAGTAAGTTATAAGCAGTATATTGTTTACAGTAAGTTATAAGCAGTATATTGTTTACAGTAAGTTATAAGCAGTATATTGTTTACAGTAAGTTATAAGCAGTATATTGTTTACAGTAAGTTATAAGCAGTATATTGTTTACAGTAAGTTATAAGCAGTATATTGTTTACAGTAAGTTATAAGCAGTATATTGTTTACAGTAAGTTATAAGCAGTATATTGTTTACAGTAAGTTATAAGCAGTATATTGTTTACAGTAAGTTATAAGCAGTATATTGTTTACAGTAAGTTATAAGCAGTATATTGTTTACAGTAAGTTATAAGCAGTATATTGTTTACAGTAAGTTATAAGCAGTATATTGTTTACAGTAAGTTATAAGCAGTATATTGTTTACAGTAAGTTATAAGCAGTATATTGTTTACAGTAAGTTATAAGCAGTATATTGTTTACAGTAAGTTATAAGCAGTATATTGTTTACAGTAAGTTATAAGCAGTATATTGTTTACAGTAAGTTATAAGCAGTATATTGTTTACAGTAAGTTATAAGCAGTATATTGTTTACAGTAAGTTATAAGCAGTATATTGTTTACAGTAAGTTATAAGCAGTATATTGTTTACAGTAAGTTATAAGCAGTATATTGTTTACAGTAAGTTATAAGCAGTATATTGTTTACAGTAAGTTATAAGCAGTATATTGTTTACAGTAAGTTATAAGCAGTATATTGTTTACAGTAAGTTATAAGCAGTATATTGTTTACAGTAAGTTATAAGCAGTATATTGTTTACAGTAAGTTATAAGCAGTATATTGTTTACAGTAAGTTATAAGCAGTATATTGTTTACAGTAAGTTATAAGCAGTATATTGTTTACAGTAAGTTATAAGCAGTATATTGTTTACAGTAAGTTATAAGCAGTATATTGTTTACAGTAAGTTATAAGCAGTATATTGTTTACAGTAAGTTATAAGCAGTATATTGTTTACAGTAAGTTATAAGCAGTATATTGTTTACAGTAAGTTATAAGCAGTATATTGTTTACAGTAAGTTATAAGCAGTATATTGTTTACAGTAAGTTATAAGCAGTATATTGTGTACAGTAAGTTATAAGCAGTATATTGTTTACAGTAAGTTATAAGCAGTATATTGTTTACAGTAAGTTATAAGCAGCATATTGTTTACAGTAAGTTATAAGCAGTATATTGTTTACAGTAAGTTATAAGCAGTATATTGTTTACAGTAAGTTATAAGCAGTATATTGTTTATAGTTCTCCAAAAACCTTAAGGGGGGTTACCGGATTTTGTTTAGCTTTCTCTCCTTTTCTCTCTTTCTCTGGCTTGTATCCATTCGGCCCCATTCAGCCAACTGTTTTAAGACGTTTATCCCCATCCAGGTGTCGATATCTTCCTGGCGAGCGACAGCGAGCCAGTATAGTATGGAGTAATCCGGCTTTGCCGGAGACATTTTTCTATCGAAAAATGTACAAATTTAGCTTGCTGTCAAAACAAAGATATATATATGCTGGCTCACTACTGCTCGCCATGCAAATATTAACACCTGGATGGGGGTAAACGTCTTAAAACAGTAGGCTGAATGGGGCCGAATGGATACAAGCCAAAGAGAGAGGGAGAGAAAGGGAAACACAGCGAGGTGGGCTCCCTTAACCTGGCCACCAGTGCTCTCACCATAGAAACATAAACCAATATTGCTATACTCGATTGTTTTCCAGCTGATGGTAAATTGAATCCTTTAGTAGCTGATTTATCGATACTTAATTGAAATATATGAAGCTACTATGGTTGCGTGTCGTGTCGTATTAATGCCAAGTTTTCATAATTAACATCATATTTCGCTACAAAATCTACCTTATAACTGAGTAACAAAGATAGAACCATGACAATTTACCCGCAGCAGGAAAAAAAATAGACTATAGAGCTGAGAACAAGAAAGGTCAAAGTCAGACAAATTTTATACGCTGAGATACCGAATCAAAGGACTGGAAATTACATGTTATCTTTTCTTTGCAAATGGCATGCATTATCGTAATGTCAGTATGTTTGCTAAACCAAGCAAATATCGCAAAACAAAGGCTTTGACATGGGCAGGTTTTCTGGACCACTTTTTCCCTCATGTTTAGCCCCAGTATTTTCAGATGTTAAGATGTTTGCCCCATTAGTTAGTCGATTTTAAGACCTTTCGCCTCATTTCTTCGTCAATATTTAGATCTTTTGGGCTATTTAGGTGTCGATTTTTTCCCTGGAGAACGATAGTGAGCCTGTAATGTTGGAAGAACCGGCCGATTTTTCTACCGAAAAATTTACAAATTAATCTAGAAGGGGGATCTAATGGATGTTTTTTTAAATTTGATGGAGGTCTAGGGAGGAAACTAGAAAACACATTAATACATGCAAAAATCGACCAAAAAGTTAACCATCTCACCTTAACCGTTCTAGCTCTCAGCCCTTGACTTGTGAACAGTATATCTATCTATCTATCTATCTATATGCTCAGGCCCAATCCCCACTTTTCCTATTTGTTATTATATTTTCCTCTATTTTATTTTTTTATTTTATTTTGTATTTTCTTGGGGGTGGCTGACTCAAGACAGAGCAAGAACAGGAAAACACAAAACATAAGACAAAACAACGAACAAACACAGACAAAACACAAAATTCACACACATCTAGGTCAGTATATCTACCGTATATTATTGGGTCTAAATGTTTGGAATGTTACGAGCTCCCGTGGATTATTACCGTCTCGAGGGTCAGTGTCTTTTAGCAGCGGATAAAATGAAAAAGTGTGTGGGCGTGTGGGGGGGGGCGGAGAAGGAGGGAATTTACTGATGGGTAACAACAACAACAACAACACGTGGCATCTGGCTATGACGCTTGAGGGGAGTTGTCAATGATTCAATAATTCTGACACCCGCGCTATCACGTCAGTTTATTAAAATGCTTGGTTCCAGGACATCTCAACCAGTAGATCATTTCAACCAATAGCTCTCAACCAGTGCCAAATCAACCAAGACCAACCAAACCAGTGCCAAAATATAGTACTAACCTAACCTAACCTAACCGTACTGGTTGATTTGGTACTGGTTGAGAGCTACTGGTTGAAATGGTCTACTGGTTGAGTTGTCCGGTCACCAAAATGCATAGTTCTTATGTTTTCTCTATTTATCTGTGCTTATTGCCATTGCGTAATGGAAAACATCTCTTAATACGCCACAGTCAAATATCAGAAAAGGATAATAGAATTAGCTTGGATCTCTTTTGGCAGAAATCTTCAATAAATCACTAGATAATGGAAAAGTCCCTCAAAAATGGAAACTGACCAATGTGACCCCAATCTTTAAGAACGGGGTTCATGGGTGTGTCCAGAATTATCGGTTAATTAGCTTGACTCCTATCATAGTAAAACTCTTTGAAGGGATACTAGTTGACAATATAATAGACTACCTAAAATTCCACAATTTAATTACAGATTCCCAACATGGATTCAGGTGACACCGATCATGTCTTACCAATTTGCTGGATTTTTTCCGTGAAATACTGAGTGATATGACAAAAGCAGTGCCACAGACATCTTTACGAAGATTTACAAAAAAAGCTTTTGACAAAGTGACTCATTGCAAGCGAATATCAAAAGTGAGTGTGCTAGGTATCAATACAGAGGTCACAAATTGGATAGAAAGTTGGCTAACAGGTACACAACAATGAGTGGTAATCAATGGTGTTTCTTCTGAGTGGACTCCAGTCACCTCTGGAGTTCCACAGGGATCTGTCCTTGGCCCACTTCTGTTTATCATGTATGTTAATGACATCGGTATTGGTCTGTTGAGTGTGATCTCCAAGTTTGCAGAAGACATGGAAGGAATGTGAAGGACCTCACAAAGGTTGAACAGCTCAGGATGGACCTAAACAGACTGGGTGAATAGTCGGAGACATGGCAGTTGCCTCTAAAGTTATTAGCAGTGACCTAAAAGTTTTCCAAGCAGTGTACTGAAGTAGAGAAGAAAACTCAGACATTATTGGGTTATATTAAGAGGCAATTTATGTTTAGAAATAAGGAAGTTTTACACACACCTGACAACACTCTGATACGACCTCTCCTGGAGTATGTTGTTCAATTCTGGTCTCCAGCACCCAAGAAAGATATAGAGCAATTGGATCGAGTACAAACTAGGGCTATAAAGCTTATTCCATCGATTAGAAGACTGAGCTATGAGGACCAGTTGAGAGCTCTTGATCTCATTCCGTTGGAGACACGCAGACTGTGAGGACAGCTCATTGAAGTTTTTAGAATAGTTAATGGGTTTGACGATGTGGATTATAGGATTTTTTTTAGCCTCAATATGAATACAACATGCAACCATGGCTGGAAATTTGAGTGGAAAAGGTTCAGCATTAGCATTTGTGGAAACTGTTTCACATATAAGATCTGTTTTACCTGGAACAAACTTCCCTCAGACGTTGTAAACAGTTCTTCAGTAGAAGAAAAGAGTAAATAGTATTTTGCACACTCTGTAATGAGTGTAGCCTAGTGCACTCAAGAGAGAGAGAGTAGAGTAGAGCTGCGACAGGGTGCCAATAAACTGGTCCAGTGCCACTCTACTGACCACGCGGGAAGGGTTCACGTACCGTAATGCCTCTCTCTCTCTCTCTCTCTCTCTCTCGTGAAGTGTAAAATGAAATGGCCCCTTTCTTGACGAAAATCTTCAATACATATTTTGAAACTGGGGAGGTCCCTTAAGATTGGACGCAGGCTATTGTCATATCAATGTTTAAGAATACGAATCTCGAAGAAATTATCAACGTTAAACTGATGTCACACGAGCGATTTTTCCGTCAATTTTACATGAGCAAGTTTTGTCTCGTTATATTTCGGGACTTGTTTGCACTGATATCGGTAACTAGACTGAAGGTAGCTTATATTAGGCGGTTCAATTCTGATAAAATGTAATTTTTGAAGCTGCCAGACCATAATTGCCTGTAAAAATTGCTCGAAAAACGGCTCGTGTGACTCCGACTTTAGTCACCATCACCAGGAGTCTGACCATTGGGGCTGCCCTCAATATTGGTGAGGTTATCCCTCTTATCTCTAAAGTTCCTTCCTAAGCTGTTTAAAATTGTCTGATAATAGCCAAAATATAATGAAGAAACCCAACATCGTATCCTGAAGGGGTTAAGGGGGGTCATCGGATTTGTTTTCTTTTTTCTCCTTTTCTCTCTTTCTCTGGCTTGTATCCATTCGGCCCCATTCAGCCAACTGTTTTAAGACGTTTATCCCCATCCAGGTGTCAATTTCTTCCTGGCGAGCGATAGCGAGCCAGCATTGTATGGAAAAATCCTGCTTCGCCGGAGACATTTTTCGATAGAAAAATGTACAAATTTAGCTTGCTGTCAAAACAAAAATAATATATATGCTGACTCGCTACCGCTCGACAGGAAAATATTGAAACCTGGATGGGGGTTAACGTCTGAAAACAGTAGACTGAATGGGGGCGAATGGATACAAGCCAAAGAGAGAGGGAGAGAAAGAGAAAAAAAGCGAGGTGGGCCCCCTTAACGCAACGCATTTTATTTGTCGTATATATTTGTCTCGAGTCTACCGTTCTGCTACCATCTGTCTATTACCTCACAATTGACCCCTTGCGAGTTTCAGGCTATAAGGAAGTTGGTGCCGTAAAACATTGATATTAAACAGAAGTTCAATACTAATGTAGGTATCTGATGACTAAAGAGTATGTTGAATTGGGTTTTATGTATTTATAAATGTACTACGACCATATTTCAGCTGTACATTCTGTTAAATATCAATATCTACAACTCCAACTTCCTTATAGAACGAAACTCGCAAGTCGGTAATTCCTTAGAAACTGGCATACTAATCGCTATAATATGTGTCTATTCTAACTACCATCCATCCTGTATAATATGTGTCTGTCTCTATTCTAACTACCATCCATCCTGTATAATATGTGTCTATTCTAACTACCATCCATCCTGTATAATATGTGTCTGTCTCTATTCTAACTACCATCCATCCTGTATAATATGTGTCTATTCTAACTACCATCCATCCTGTATAATATGTGTCTGTCTCTATTCTAACTACCATCCATCCTGTATAATATGTGTCTATTCTAACTACCATCCATCCTGTATAATATGTGTCTTCTAACTACCATCCATCCTGTATATGTGTCTGTCTCTATTCTAACTACCATCCATCCTGTATAATGTGTCTATTCTAACTACCATCCATCCTGTATAATATGTGTCTGTCTCTATTCTAACTACCATCCATCCTGTATAATATGTGTCTATTCTAACTACCATCCATCCTGTATAATATGTGTCTATTCTAACTACCATCCATCCTGTATAATATGTGTCTGTCTCTATTCTAACTACCATCCATCCTGTATAATATGTGTCTATTCTAACTACCATCCATCCTGTATAATATGTGTATGTCTCTATTCTAACTACCATCCATCCTGTATAATATGTGTCTATTCTAACTACCATCCATCCTGTATAATATGTGTCTGTCTCTATTCTAACTACCATCCATCCTGTATAATATGTGTCTATTCTAACTACCATCCATCCTGTATAATATGTGTCTGTCTCTATTCTAACTACCATCCATCCTGTATAATATGTGTCTATTCTAACTACCATCCATCCTGTATAATATGTGTCTATTCTAACTACCATCCATCCTGTATAATATGTGTCTGTCTCTATTCTAACTACCATCCATCCTGTATAATATGTGTCTGTTTCTATTCTAACTACCATCCATCCTGTATAATATGTGTCTGTTTCTATTCTAACTACCATCCATCCTGTATAATATGTGTCTATTCTAACTACTATCCATCCTGTATAATATGTGTCTGTCTCTATTCTAACTACCATCCATCCTGTATAATATGTGTCTGTTTCTATTCTAACTACCATCCATCCTGTATAATATGTTTCTATTCTAACTACCATCCATCCTCTATAATATGTGTCTGTCTGTATTCTAACTACCATCCATCCTGTATAATATGTGTCTATTCTAACTACCATCCATCCTGTATAATATGTGTCTGTCTCTATTCTAACTACCATCCATCCTGTATAATATGTGTCTATTCTAACTACCATCCATCCTGTATAATATGGGTCTGTCTCTATTCTAACTACCATCCATCCTGTATAATATGTGTCTATTCTAACTACCATCCATCCTGTATAATATGTGTCTGTCTCTATTCTAACTACCATCCATCCTGTATAATATGTGTCTGTTTCTATTCTAACTACCATCCATCCTGTATAATATGTGTCTGTTTCTATTCTAACTACCATCCATTATCCTGTATAATATGTGTCTGTTTCTATTCTAACTACCATCCATCCTGTATAATATGTGTCTGTTTCTATTCTAACTTCCATCCATCCTGTATAATATGTGTCTGTCTCAATTCTAACTACCATCCATCCTGTATAATATGTGTCTGTCTCTATTCTAACTTCCATCCATCCTGTAATATAATATGTCTGTCTCTATTCTAACTTCCATCCATCCTGTATAATATGTGTCTGTTTCTATTCTAACTTCCATCCATCCTGTATAATATGTGTCTGTCTCTATTCTAACTTCCACCCATCCTGTATAATATGTGTCTGTCTCTATTCTAACTTCCATCCATCCTGTATATTATAATATGTGTCTGTCTCAATTATAACTACCATCCATCCTGTATAATATGTGTCTGTTTCTATTCTAACTTCCATCCATCCTGTATAATATGTGTCTGTTTCTATTCTAACTTCCATCCATCCTGTATAATATGTGTCTGTCTCTATTCTAACTTCCATCCATCCTGTATAATATGTGTCTGTTTCTATTCTAACTTCCATCCATCCTGTATAATATGTGTCTGTCTCTATTCTAACTACCATCCATCCTGTATAATATGTGTCTGTCTCTATTCTAACTTCCATCCATCCTGTATAATATGTGTCTGTCTCTATTCTAACTTCCATCCATCCTGTATAATATGTGTCTGTCTCTATTCTAACTTCCATCCATCCTGTATAATATGTGTCTGTCTCTATTCTAACTTCCACCCATCCTCTCTCTCCCCCTCTCTGCCAGCTCCGGACGCCGTTGAACGCCCTGCTCATCAACCTGGCCGTGAGTGACCTGGGCATCAGTGTGGTGGGGACGCCGCCCGCTCTATGGGCCTCCGTTGAGAAGGGCTGGAACTTCGGTTACCATGTCTGTCTGGGATACGCCTTCCTTATGTCACTCTTCGGTGGGTAGAGAGAGAGAGAGAGAGAGAGAGAGAGAGAGTGTGAGAGAGAGTGTGAGAGAGAGTGTGAGAGTGAGTTACAAGGAGATACAAAATTTAATTAGTATCTCAGAGACCTTCCAGTCCATTCCGAATGCCAGCCCTCTCATTGGCCAAGACGCTCGTCCAGCTTTCCCCCCTATTGGCTGAGACAGACAGCCAAAACCTCGCATGAGCATCACAGATTTTTCGTGATCAGGATCCAGGCCAAGTAATCTTGAAAGCCCCGTGATTGGCTGGAAGAGAAACACTCGATCCTCCAGCCAGCTGTATAAGGATTCTGAACCAGCTACCCAGACCTGCCTGCAACCACCTGCCTCTTCACCACCACTACCATGGCCACCAGCACTACCACAACCATTGGTATGGTCAAATGGTTTAATTATAAAGCAGGCTACGGTTTTATCACAACTACCAACAACGAGGATATCTTCTGCCATCACACAAACATCAACAACAACAACAAGAGAGCCTCGTTAAGGAACGGTGAATCAGTGAAATTTACTATCTATTCCGGGTGTCATGGAAGAGAAGCCATCAACATCACAAGCACTGAAGGAGCTCCAGTCAAGGGCTCCTCATTCTCTCCACTTAATACTCCACCAAAGGTGACAACAACAACAAACTACTACAGAAGGGGAAGCTGTACTGAGGGCAAAAATTTACGCCTGTATCCAGTCAGCCATAGCCATCGCTGGTCCAGATAAACAACGACTCTGCCAGCTGATCCCCTATCTGCTGTCATTCAACAAGCTGCCGACAATCACCATCCCTGAGCAGGCTCTCTCCATGACCTCAGCAACCACCAAGAGGACGTCGACAAAGAAGAAGCCCTCCAAGAGACAAGAACACCGAGCTCCAAAACCAACACCGCAGGAGGCGAGGAGTGCTCCAAAACCATAGCTGCTTCTGCCAAGACCTCTCAGTCTAAAAATAAGCAAAAAGGAACACTCCTCTACAACAACAACAACAGCTACAGCTTCAACTACAACATCAAGCAAGGAAAAGTCGCCTCCAAGAACTCCAAGAACACCATCTCCTGGATTTTATGGGGAAACAACCTACAGCTACTCTACCTGCCCGCCAAACATCAAGACACCTAAGAGGAACCCCGCCCCTGCTGAAGATCCACCAACAACGCCAACGATCTCCTCCGAGCCTTCCTACCACCGCTCCAGTCCTGAACCGAAAAAGCAGAGACGACAATTGCGAAAGACGAAGATGTTCAACATATACATCCAACAACCAAAGACCAAAAAATAGCACAAGCTTTCATCTCTACATCTCTTCTTACTCACCACTTTACCTTAGACTTCAACCTCTACTTTCTTCACTAGTGAAACCCTCTATCCACATTAAACTTAAACTTAAACTTAAACAAACCCAGTGCACATCACTGCTGTCACTGCTGCACCTCCGAATACTGCTACTTTTGGACTTAGAATATTTTACTCTTGTTGAATTTTCTACGATTTAACCCAGTTTTGGACAGCTCATCGACTTAGAAAATTACTCTTCTCGAATTTTGGCCAGTTTAACCCAATTTCCACACTTTGGGGACTCTGAAAATTTTTGTATTGTCGATCTTTAGAGTTTAAGCCACTTTTGAACACTTTTTGGATTCTTTTTGGACTGTTACTTTTTTCAATCATGCTCACTGGTCTCCCACTAGATACCCTGGAATGGTATGACGCTGAACCCTATGGCTATATGCACAAGTGGTTATAGGAAGTAGCTGTCCCGACTCAGGTGCCTTTAACTCCTTTAGCCCAGGCAAGTTCGGTTACCCCAATTTAGCAGGGGGAGGGGGGGGGGGGGGGATCTCAGAGGGTACCCTCTAGCGAATGGACTTAGGCAGGTAGTGACCAGTGAGTGCAGGTTGGTAGGAATATTATGTATTATTTGTAACAAGAGTCCAACACTTTTTTAAAGTACCAGTTTACCCAATATACTGTATAAGCTCACCTTCACTCATATAGTAATCCAATTACCTCCTTCAGAGGACACTATAATATCTTAACCTTTGAATCAAGTAATGCCACTTGAGAAAAACCTCACACAACCCACCCGGGATTCGAACCCTATACTATCTTATCTTCTTTTTTCATTAGCATCTGTCTCTGTTTTCCAATTCATCCTCTCTCTATCTTTGTCTATCTCTATACTATTCGTCTTGTACTTTTTCTTGCTACTATATTACCTCCTTTAGAGGGCACTGTACTATTGAATCTTCTCTTTTCCTTTGCATCTCAATTTTCATTAATACTATCCCTTTCCTAACTCTACCTACCTCCATAGTACATTATGCTCCATATTCTCCCTCTTGCTCTTACTATCTCTTTACCTTCTTATTTTTTTTCCAACAATATTCATACGATTACTACAGTTTAAGTTTAATAGAGCTTAAAATATTTTGTAATGAAAGGGTAAATCTATCTTACTTCGACCACCGTCCTTACTCGATTTACTAATCCATGTAAAATGACCATTACAATATGAGTCAAGATCATAGACAGGGAATGATGTATCAGTGCAACGAATAACCCAACTAGCCTATGAAAATTTCCATGTAGCATTTCCTAGGTTTTTTCCAACTAATGATGGATACAAGGCAGTTTTGAGATTGTACAGGTGAGACCCTCATCTATGTCGTTAATGTAAACTAGGAAGAGAACTGGCACCAGTACCGATCCTTGGGGTACCCCGCTACTTACATTGATCCATTTGGGTGCTTTACAGTTTATGACTACTCTTTGCTTTCTGTCACTGAGCCAATTTTCTATCCATTTTAACACACCGTCTTGTATTCCATGCCCTTTTAGTTTTGTCAATAAACGTTTGCGGGAAACTTTGTCAAAGGTCTTTTGAAAATCAAGGTACATAATGTCTACAGCTTTACTCTCATCATATAAGTTGAGGATATCGTGGAAGAAGTCTAAGAGGTTTGTTAAGCAGGAGCTATTATTACGAAAACCGTGTTAAGTATCTTTAAGAATGTAGTTTTCCTCTAAGTGATTTATGAGATTGTCTCTTATGAGTGTTTCTAGTATTTTACCTACAACTTAAGGTTACAACAAGGTTAAGCTAATTGGACGATAGTTACTAGGTAGGGATTTGCTGATTTTTTATTTAATATCGGTGTTACGTTGGCGAGCTTCCACTGATCAGGCATAATCCCAGACTGTAAGGATTTATTGAAGAGCAATGTCAGTGGTTTGGAGAGCTCAGATAGAGAGAGAGCGTTACAAGGAGTTACAAGGAATAGTTACTATCTCGGAGACATTGCGGTCCATTCCGAGGAGATACTCGAAGTGGAAGGAGAGACTGTTTAGTGCAGTACACTCTTTACAGAATGTGCAAAATACTATCTACTCTCTTCTTGAACGGCTTTACTGAAAAACTATTTACAACTTCGGAGGGAAGTTAGTTCCAGGTAGAACAGATCTTATATGTGAAAAAGTGTCCACAGATACTAGTGCTGAACTTTTTCAATTCTAATTTCCGGTCATGGTTGCGTGTTGTATTCATATTGAGGCTAAATATTTTGCTATAACCCACATTATCAAACTCATTAAGTATTTTAAAAACTTCAATAAGCTGACCTCGTAGTCTGTGTTTCTCCAACGGGAAGAGATCAAGAACTCTCAACTGGTCCTCATAGCTCATTCTTCTAATCGATGGAATAAGCTTTGTAGCCCTAGCTTGTACTCTTTCCAGTCGCTCTATATCTTTCCTGAGTGCTGGAGACCAGAATTGAACAGCATACTCCAGGAGAGGCCGTATCAGAGCATTGTAAAATGTGAGGACTATTTCCTTATTTCTATACTTAAATTGCCTCCTAATATAGCCCAATAACTTCTGAGCTTTCTTCTCTACTTCAATGCACTGCTTGAAAAACTTTAGGTCACTGCTAATCAGAACCCCCAAATCCTTTTCCAAGTCAGTCACTTCCAGCGGTATCCCCAATAGTGAATAGCCTGAATTGGGGTTTGTTTGGCTGATATGCATCACCTTGCACTTTTCCAAGTTTAGAGGCATCTTCCATGTCTCCGACCATTCACCCAATCTGTTGAGGTCCATCCTGAGCTGTTCAACCCCTTTGGGGTCTTTCACCTTCATTCCAAGTTTTATGTCATCTGAAACTTTGAGATCACACTCAATAGACCAATATCGATGTCATTGACATACATGATAAACAGTAGTGGGCCAAGGACAGATCCATGTGGAACTCGAGAAGTGACTAAAGTCCACTCAGAAGAAACACCATTGATTACCATTCGTTGTTGTCTACCTGTTAGTCAACTTTCTATCCAATCTGTGACCTCTGTATTGATACCTAGCGCACTCACTTTTGACATTAGCCTGCAATGAGGCACTTTGTCAAAAACTTTTTGAAAATCTAAATCAAGGATGTCTATGGCTCTACTTTTGTCATACTCACTCAGCATTTCATAGACAAATTCCAGCAAATTGGTAAGACATGATCAGTGTTGCCTGAACCCATGTTGGGAATCTGTAATTAAATTGTGGATTTCTAGGTAGTCAACTATCTTATCTACTAGTATACATTCTAAGAGTTTTACTATGATAGAAGTCAAGCTAATTGGCTGATAATTCTTGGGACTCTCGTGATCCCCTTTCTTAAAGATTGGGGTCACATTGGCCAGTTTCCAGTCTTCAGGGACTTCTCCATTTTCTAGTGATTTATTGAAGATGTCTGCCAAGAAAGGTGCGATTTCATCTCGCACTTCTCATACAACTCGGGGAAGAAAGCTATCTGGGCCGGATGACTTGAACCTATTTAACCCTTTACCGGGCACTCATAGAAATACTTAGAAATTTAATTTTTTGACCCTAGACCATGAAAGTAGACCTAATTATAATGTATTTTTGCTTATGAATTTTTTCCACATTTTTGTATATGGAATTAGCAAATCGAGGTTGACGAAGTGATCATATATGGTCAAACGCCGGTCTAGGGTAAAACAAATCTTGAATTATGCTATATTGAAAATGTAAATATAAGGTAAACAAAATACACAGAATAACAGTTGTATCATTATATTACCCCAAAATAAGCTTTTTATTTTAATAAGTATATAAATAGATTATATATGAATATTTTAGTTTAGGTACTTTTCACAACCCAGACACCCAAGATACCTCACTTTTCCAGACACTGTCTGGTACCCCATGAATAATTAATTCCAAAAACAAATTGGGCATAGGTTCCCCCTGAACAAGTAATTCCAGCAACATTTGGGCATAGCTTTCCCATGAACAAAGAAGTCCAGCAACATTATGGCATAGGTTCCCCATGGACAATGAATTCCAGCAATATTTGGGCAGAGGTTCCCCATGGACAATGAATTCCAGCAAAATTTGGGCATAGGATCCCCATAAAAATTGGTATTTCTTTATGTGACAGTACTCATATCTCAAAAAAACTTCAGTATATGCCTCACAATATCAAAATATATATGTGAACTCACTAAAATATTTGTGAACTCACTAAACATACCAAAATCATATATATTTCACTGTGCACTTATGAGGAAATATTAGAAATCGGTCATTTATTTCTATGTTGAACATTCTAGAATCCCTACCCAAGATGTGGCCATGTGCCATGCTGGTTTGGGTAACTATCATCAAAGTTATATGGTTTTATGTAACTTGGGAGTACAACCCCTTACCGGGCGAAATGATCAAGTAATGATAGTAATTTCAAGTCTATAGGCTAATGGGCATAAGTCCATATATGATCACTTGGGCTTTACCCCTTACCGGGCGCATGTCCATATTTGATCATTCACTTTTTCGCAAACAAATTTCACCAAATTCCGTATGCTCCACGTAAATGACAACTATATCAGGTTATAGTACAACTATTCAACTGCATAATATCAGATTATTATCAACTTACCGATATTACGTGATGAGCTACGGTCGAGAGCGTCAAGAGAAAAATCGCCGAGATCCTACTTTCTTCATGTCTGGCCTGCAACTGAACTTCGAGTTGCTCTCAACCAATACTGAGATGGCATCAGCTCTTACACCATATCCACGTGAGTAGCCTGATCATCGGTGATTGGCTGAGGCATGATGACGTGGTGGCAGACACACACCGGGCGGCTTGGGAGCGCCCTTTTGGACGCCCATTTAAATTACCATATATGGTTCCTCGCCCGGTAAAGGGTTTCTTATCTATTTATGTTGCTACCTCCTCTGGGGTACAGGAAGAGGTTTAAGCTGGTATCACACGAGAGCTTTAAAAGTCAACATTCGATAATCAACATTTTTCTGGCAACTTTTTTGGAATATTTTGCACTGGTATCGGAAACTAGACTGATGATAGATGAATTTAGGCAACCGAAATATTGTATATGTTGACCACATAAGCTGCCAGACCAGTGTTGAGCATAAATGTTGAGTGAAAAAGTGCTTGTGTGAAACCGGCTTTAGAATGTTTGGGTTGAGGCAGAAGAAAAGGTGGTGGAGAAGCTGGAGGAAGGGGGGTGTAAACAGGTCTTTGTTGGGAAAGAAGGGTAGGATCTAAATTAGTGGTGGGGCTTACGTCTATGTCAAGTTTCTCGGTCTGAATGGTGGTGTTTCTATCTAACGGCTGGAACCGACATACGTACGGTCGCGCTAATAAGTCATGTCCCAGCTGTCATTATGTTTGGCTTGCTCTGTACTGTATTCATGTTTGTCAGATGTTGAATAGGGTGGGTAAGTGTAGGAACATGTTTGTATATTTCACTCGATATGAAGAAATGAAGCTTATATATTGCTGATACCAATTATTTATCAAAACATACTTGGTGCCGAGACATCACTTAATAGCGCGATTGTACAGTACCTGTTTCTATATGTACGTGACTCCCCGTGGTAATTTACTATGACCTGGTAGCAGTTTGGGATTTTCAGTATTTCAAACGTCCCCTTGTACCTTGGTTTGAGCTTTGATGGCACTGGTAGTTGGGCCACCATGACGAGGTCCCCGACTTGGTGGGGGCTGGTTTTGGGGGTCTCATCATAAATCTATTGGAATACATACCTTCGTGAGGTGAAACAGAAGCCAGGCATATTTACCAGGAAAAATTGAGGAAGCTTCTTTAGTTTTAAGCAACCCAGCCAAGGTATTTCTTTCTTCTATCACCATTCCTGGTGTCAGTCGTCATTATTGCGATAGTTTTCCTACCAAAACAAACTAATATAATTATAGCCTTGTGTAAACTGAAATATGATAATAATTTGACATATTTTTTCTGTTGCTACCCCAGGCATCACGTCCATCACTACCCTGACAACGCTGTCCTTCGAGAGGTTCCTGATCATCACCCGGCCGTGGAAGAGCTCGGAGCTGACCCACCGGGGAGCCAGATTCATCATTGCTGGGGTGTGGCTCTATTCAGTCCTGGTCACCTCTCCCCCGCTCCTCGGCTGGGGCGGCTTTGGGGTGGAGGGGCCTGGTATAAGGTCAGTATTCATATGTTGTTTCTGTGTGTGTTGCTGATGTTGGAGTGTATGGGCGTGTCAATTTGTTGATCTATGTGGGTTGTGTGTGTAAATTTGTTGATCTATGTGGGTTGTGTGTGTAAATTTGTTGATCTATGTTGGTTGTGTGTGTACATTTGTTGATCTATGTGGGTTGTATGTGTCAATTTGTTGATCTATGTGGGTTGTGTGTGTACATTTGTTGATCCATGTGGGTTGTGTGTGTCAATTTGTTGATCTATGTGGGTTGTGTGTGTACATTTGTTGATCCATGTGGGTTGTGTGTGTAAATTTGTTGATCTATGTGGGTTGTGTGTGTACATTTGTTGATCCATGTGGGTTGTGTGTGTACATTTGTTGATCTATGTGGGTTGTGTGTGTAAATTTGTTGATCTATGTGGGTTGTGTGTGTACATTTGTTGATCTATGTGGGTTGTGTGTGTAAATTTTTTGATCCATGTGGGTTGTGTGTGCAAATTTGTTGATCTATGTGGGTTGTGTGTGTCAATTTGTTGATCTATGTGGGTTGTGTGTGTAAATTTGTTGATCCATGTGGGTTGTGTGTGTAAATTTGTTGATCTATGTGGGTTGTGTGTGTAGATTTGTTGATCCATGGGGGTTGTGTGTGTAAATTTGTTGGTCTATGTGGGTTGTGTGTGTAAATTTGTTGATCCATGTGGGTTGTGTGCGTACATTTGTTAATCTATGTGAGTTGTGTGTGTGAATTTGTTGATCTATGTGGGTTGTGTGTGTAAATTTGTTGATCTATGTGGGTTGTGTGTGTACATTTGTTAATCTATGTGGGTTGTGTGTGTGAATTTGTTGGTCTATGTGGGTTGTGTGTGTAAATTTGTTGGTCTATGTGGGTTGTGTGTGTAAATTTGTTGATCCATGTGGGTTGTGTGCGTACATTTGTTAATCTATGTGAGTTGTGTGTGTGAATTTGTTGATCTATGTGGGTTGTGTGTGTAAATTTGTTGATCTATGTGGGTTGTGTGTGTACACTTGTTAATCTATGTGGGTTGTGTGTGTGAATTTGTTGATCCATGTGGGTTGTGTGTGTAAATTTGTTGATCTATGTGGGTTGTGTGTGTACACTTGTTAATCTATGTGGGTTGTGTGTGTGAATTTGTTGATCCATGTGGGTTGTGTGTGTGAATTTGAGTGAGAGTGTTTTCTGGGGTAAGCCAATTTGATTTGAAGGTACCTTGTCCAACTGTGTTTGGATTGATGAGGTCTTTGTGTATACAAAGAGGAAGATTATAGGCACAAATCGAACAGGGCTAGACCCAGGAGAGGCTATAGGCATGTGATATGGAGTCACTGGAACTCCTGTTTCATTTGATTGGCTTCTCTCACTGATTTGTTTGTGCCTCACTTACAAAGAGAGTAATCCAGCTAGCTCTCATAAACACTGTCTCTCCTTAACACTACACCATACAAGCACACTATACTTCTTTCCAATACACCAGAATTGTATTAATACATTCATGATGACAAAACAAGGCCCAGCCTTTGTGTCCCCTAGGGAGGGAGGGCAGGGGGGGCCATAAATACCCCCACAACACACACTGGACACCCACCTAACGACCCATCAAAATATCTTGGACCGCGGCCTGACACTCTCACTTCTGCAACATTCTTGGATTTCTCTAACTTCTACTCTGTTGAATACCGCCTCTCCTCTGCTAACCCTGATCTTCTATTTCTACATACACAATACGTACACAAATTTAAAGACCGAGTGCTCCACAGGTAGTGTAATTTCGGTCTCATGTCCTAATGGTGGCATTCTAGGCAACCCTATTAAGAGATGCCTCACTTGTCAGGTTCTTTGATTTAGGATCAAACTGCAAGGTCCGTTCCCACGTCTTTCTTGGTCTACCCCTTGGTGCAGCTCCCTCCACATTCATGGACTTGCATCTTTTCACCCAACTTAGTTCATCCATCCTCTCCACAAATCCAAACTAAGGCAGCCTCCCAGAAGCTGGGTGTGCTCAACCGCCTCAAGGGGTTCTTTACCCCTGCACAGCTTCTTGCTCTGTACAGGGTGCGGCACGGTGCATCCTTGTATTGAGTATTGTTCACATGTGTGGGGAGGATCCTCTCACACCACATTTCTAGATAAAGTAGAAAGGAAGGCCTTTCGTATCATTAACTCCCGTCCACTCACCAACTCTCTGCAATCTCTCTCTGTCCGCCACAATGTTGCATCTCTCTCGCTATTTTATCGCTACTATAATAATCAGTGTTCCTAAGAACTTTCCCAGTGTATACCACCTCCTCTACGTAGGACACGTGGTACCCATCTTGCAATACAATCCCACCCCTACTCTGTGCAACTCTCCAACAAGAGGGAAACGTTATTCTCAGACTTTCTTCTATTCAACAGCTGAGCTCTGGAACTCTCTTCCAGACTCAGTCTTTCCCCCTTCCTATGACTTAAACTGCTTTTATCTCCGTGTGTCCAGGCATTTTGGCTCGAACGTCCCTTTATTTTGGCCCTGTCACTCTTTCAACTATGGGGAAAGCACTCGCTACTCACATAGACAAAAAATAAAAAATAAAAAAAATCTTGATTAATATAATATAATATCTTCTCTTTGCCCCTCATCCTCACCCAACCCAACCCCAGCTATTCCTTGGATTGGACACGCGGTCGTAGATGAATACTTCTTCCAGTTTTCTTGTCTTGCCAACTGCACATAATAATATATATAATATCATGCAGTGAAAGGTGGTGGGAAACTTGTTTATCAATTTTGAGACGTTGATGAATTATTTAGAAAGATTCCCTTCAAGCACATGCACGACTCCGTGGTATCCCTCTGTCAATGTGCACTGTCTAAAGTTTATCATTAAGTAGTATACAAGCTACTTGTGCAGAGATTATAATTTCCTCTATTATTCTAGAACGTATGGGAAGCGAGAGAATGACTAAGAGGGTGTACGAGAGCGAGGTTGAAGGACAGAGAGGGAGAGGTAGACCGAAAGAGAGGTGGAAGGATGGACTGCAGAAGTATATGGATGAAGGCGGTGCTGGTTGGGAGGAGGGGCATCGACTGATTGGGGACAGAGGTGCATAGGGGCGTTTCGTACATGGCCACCCCTTCGGAGATCACGGCGTCAGGCAATAGATAGTTAGATAGATTCTACTCGTATTTGTTGTATTTATTCACCTATTCATCAACATAATTATCTGTTTCTGTACACTGCAGCTGTTCCGTGGACTGGGAGACGCGGTCATGGATGAACACCTCGTACATCCTCTTCCTCTACAAGCCAAAGAAAGAGGGAGAGCAACAGAAAAAAAAACAAAAAAAACGAGGTGGGCTCCCTTAAGGGGATATGGGTCGGTTTTCTGGCCCCCCTTCTCCCTCGTGTTTAGCCCCATTGGTTTTTAGATTGTATAACATTCCATACATTAGTTTGGCGATTTTTACACTTTTCGCCATATTTTGTTGTCAATTTTAAGACCTTTCGTGCCATTTACCTGTCGATCTTTTCCTGGCGAACGATAGCAAGCCTGTAATTTTAAGAGAAACCGGCCTTTGGCCGGGACATTCTTCTACCGAAAAATTTACAAATTTATCTTGAAAGAGGGTCTAGGGGGTGTTTTTTCAAGCTTGATGGAGGTCTAGCAAGGAAACTAAGAAATATATTCACCTATTCATTAACATAATAATATCTTTATCTACACTACAGCTGTTCCGTGGACTGGGAGACTCGGTCGTGGATGAACACTTCGTATATCCTCTTCCTGTTCCTGTTCGGTCTGTTCCTACCCCTCGGCGTCATGTTCTTCTCTTACTCCAACATCCTCCTCACCCTTAAGCAGGTAAAAGTGGATGTAGTATCTTAAGGGGAGACTGTTGGTTTTTCGAGTCCTCCCTCATGTTTAGCCCTATTAGTTTTGAGATTTGTAGACGTTCGTCCCATTAGTTTGGCGATTTTCAGACTGTTTGCCCCATTTCTTACACCAACATCCTCCTGACACTGAAGCAGGTAAATGTGTTATTAGGATGTAGTGTCTTAAAGGGAGGCTGACCGTTTGTTTGGTCTATTAGTTACTTTATTCATATATTTTTTTAGTTTCCTCCCTAGACCTCCATCAAGCTTAGAAAAACACCCCCTAGACCCCCCTTCAAGATAAATTTGTACATTTTTCGGTAGAAAAATTTCCCGGTCGAAGGCCGGTTCCTCTTAAAATTGCAGGCTCGCTATCGCTCACCAGGAAAAAATCGATACCTAAATGGCACGAAAGGTCTTAAAATTGACAACGAAATTGGGTGAAAGGTGTTAAAATCGCAAAAGTAATGGGCCGAACGTCTTAAAATCTCAATACTAGTGGGGCTAAACATTAGGGAGAAGGGGTTCCAGAAACACGGTCTGCCTCCCCTTAACCCCTTATGTACCAGCGACGTGGGTTATTTTCTATTCCAGCTATATTTAGACGATATTATGAAGTTTAGGAAGGATCTGTGGTAGTTAAAAGGGTTGGTAGAGATAGTTTGAAGCCTTATTGTTGCTAGAGGTCCTTCCTAAGCTGAATATAATCGTCTAATAGTTGCCAGAATATGGGGAAGAAGACGTCTCTGGTACTGAATTTGTTAACGACTTTTAATTGCCTACTCTAGCTAGTTCCAGATATTGAGTCAAGGGAAAAGAAATTATAATTATGAATTTTTTATAATACTATGAAGCGTTGAAGACAATTATATAATCGCGTGACTGTAGTAAAAATTAATAATAAGTTTGTAAAAATATGGGATTGAATAAGCTAATCCTGTAACTCTTAACCCTCTCAGTATTTTGTGGCGCATTCGTTTTCTATTTTAGGGTTGTTATTAGATATGTCATTCAGCTTAGGAGGGGTGTGTGAAATTCAGAGGGTTGATCGAGACAGTCTTTACCTTTTGAGCTCCCACAGATCCTTCCTAAGCTGTACTAAATCGTCTATTGGGAGCCAGAATAAAGGGTGAAAATGCGTCATAATTCTTAAAGGGTTAATGGTGTTTCGGTAGTGGACTCTACTATTCTGGTGGATACTGATAGCAATATTAAAAGATGTCATTTTGTGAACATATAAATAATTAAGTACAGTCGCGGTAATAAGTGATGCATCGGCACTAAGTATGTTTTGACCAATAAATCGAATTGGTATCAGCAATATTTAAGCTTCATTTCTGCATATCGAGTGAAATATACAAACATGTTCCTACACTTACCTACCCTACTCAACATCTGGCAGACATTAATACAGCACAGAGCAAGCCAAACGTAATGACAGCTGAGCAATGACTTATTAGCGCGACTGTACACTCGTGGATATGAACTATTGATTAACCCGTACAGAGACATCCTTTTCATCCTATTCTGGCAACTATTAGAAGATTGAATTCAGCTTAACAAGGACCTCTAGCAATAACAAGACTTCAAAATATCTCAACCAACCCTTTAAACTACCCCCAGATCCTTCCTAAGCTGCATAATATAGTCTAAATATAGCTAGAATAATATAGAACACACGTCGCTGGTACTCAAAGGGTTAACTCATCATGGTGAAAGCGAGAGGGTGAGCATTGACTAGAAAAACCTAAAGAGCTCTTGGCTGTGGTTTAACGTGATGGAGGTCTAGGGAGGAAACTAAAAAAATATATGTATAAATGAATGAATAGACCAAACAAACGGTCTGCCTCCCCTTAAACAAAAATAAGGTAAAGTCTGGCCAGCACATGTTGACCCTATAGTTGTATGAAAAGATCCCGCCAAATTTCTGAAACTCTAGCTCGATCAGAAAGCTTATGCTAACCCCATCAATGGCATCTCTTAACATTTTACTACTGCGATTTTATGTAGTATAGTTTAGGTTTTATCTGTGTGTGTTCGTTGTTTTATGTTGTGTTTAGTGTTTTCCCTGTTCTTGCTCTGTCTTGAGGCGGCCATCCCCAAGAAAAAAACAAAAAAATAATAAAATAATATAAAATAGCAAATAAAAATAAAAAATGGGAAAAATGGGAATTGGGCCTGAGCATATAGATAGATAGATAGATAGATAGATAGATAGGAAATACCTCTGGGAATCGAAGAATAGAAACAGTCACAATTAACCTATTTGACAACTACAAGTCGTTTCTAAACTTAATCAAATCAGTGTAGAATGATGACAATCACTTGCCTGTACTTAAGGGGTAAACTCCTTCTTTACCGGTGACGTATTATATATTTGATTTCAGCTACATTTAGACGATTTAATGTAGCTTAGGAAGGATATATGGTAGCTAAAAGGATTAATTGAGATAGTCTGTAGCTTATTTAATGGTAGACGTCCTTCCTAAACTGAATATTATCGTCTAATAGCAGCCAAAATATAGTTAAAAGGACGTCCCCGGTACTGAAGGGGTTAATATCTGGAATTTTCGTCAAATATGGAAAAGTTGGGTAGTATCCCGTGAGCACACAGGCGGAGCTGTTTGGGGGCGGACTTAAGGGACTAGGGAAGGAGGAGGGACCACAGTAAAAAAGGGCTTATTGATGGATCCAACGGCCGAAGGAAATGAGCAGAAAAAACAACATATTAAACATAATTATATACAGTACTGTATAAACATTAATAAATGCACATACATATATTTGGAATCGCGGTTTATATATATAGAAAGCACAAACCCGGAACATTGGAAAGGGTTGAAGTCTATCTGTACACACAGATGTATACACAGTATATCTATATATCTATTGCCAGATGCCATGATCACCAAAGGGGTGGCAACAAATAAATCACTACCATGCACTTCTGTCCCCCGTCAGCCGACGCCCTCCTCCCATCCAACACCGCTTTCACGTATACACTTCTCAACTCCATCCTTCCACCTCATTCTCAGTCTGCTGCTCTCCCTCTCTGTCCCTCCACCTCACTCTCGTACACTCTCTTAGGCATTATCTTGCTTCCCATGCATTCCAAATGGCCGAACCTTCTCAAGGTGTTCCTTTTCACATTTTCCAGCACAACTACATCCACACCACACCGCTCTCGTACTTCCTCATTCCTCTGTCTATTCCTCCGTGTAACCCTACACACACTTCTCAAGTAACTAATTTCCATCCCTCTCACTGTTGATTTGTCTCTCCAACAATGTTCATGTTTCACTCCTGTACATCAATGTCAGGATTACCGCACTATCATGCAAGGACTCCTATATTTCCATGCTGACCACCCTATTCCTTGTTGCTGCTTTCAGCGTTCCTACAACCCTCTTCCCCTATTGCACCCTTTCACGCACTTCTTCATCCATACTCATATCTTTACTCAACACACTGAATGATTTTTGCTTCCGTGGTCGGAGACCCTCGGAGAATGCTGAACGCATTTCCGAGGTAATCCTATCCGGCAAGCAGGCATACATTCCATTCTCTTTCTCTCAGACTAATGCAAAAATATCTTGGTTTACTCACGCTAGTTCTACTGCCGTCCGCAATAAGGAGGAAGCATTCAAACGGTACCAACGCCTTAAAATTCAAGAATCTCATTCTTCCTATGTTTCTGCCAGGAATCAAGCCAAACTTGTCCTTCGACTTGCCAAAAACTCTTTCATCAATAATAAATGCACTGAACTATCCAACTCTAGCTCTTCCCAAGCTTTCTGGCATCTAGCCAAAAACCTCTCCAACAATTTTGTTTCCTCGTCTTTCCCTCCCCTTTTCCACTTTGATGACACAACCATCACTTCTTTCTCTGACAAAGCTGAACTCTTTGCCCAAACTTTCGCTTGAAACTCCACCTTGGAAGATTCCGGTGCTATTCCTCCTTCTCCACCCCCCTCTCTCCTAGTTATGCCTAATATCCTAATCTCATCTAAAGATGAACTTTCTACCCTCTCTGGGCTTAATACTAAGAAGGCGTACGGTCTGGATGGTGTTCCCCCGTTTTACTAAAAAATTGTGCTTCCGTGCCGACTCCCTGCCTAGGCAAACTCTTTCATCTCTGTCTCTCCTCTAACATCTTCCCTTCTTGCTGGTAGTTTGCTCTCATTGAACCTGTCCCAAAGAAGGGTGACCGCTCTCAACCCTCCAACAATCGTCCAATTGCTCTCTTCTCTTGAATCGCCAAAGCTTTTGAAACTATTCTTACTTCCAAATTTCTTAAGCATTTCTCTTCCCATAATCTACTCTCAGATTGCCAGTATAGTTTCCTTAAGGGTCGCTCTACTGGTGATCTTCTTTCATATCTTACTAACTCTCGGTCATCCTCCTTTTGGGAATTCAGTGAAACCTTTTCTATTGCGCTAGACCTATCAAAGGCCTTCGATAAAGTCTGGCACAAATCTCTAATTTTTAAACTACCCTCCTTCAGTTTCTATCCCTCCATCTGTGCCTTTGTCTCTAATTTCCTTTACGGCCGTTCTATAGCAGCAGTTGTGGAAGGCCATCGTTCACTTCCTCATCCTATCAACTCTGGTGTTCCTCAGGGTTCTGTCCTATCTCCAATTCTCTTTCTAATTTTCATGAATGATCTTCTCAACTATACCTCCAGTCCTATCCATTCATATGCAAACAACTCTACCTTACATTATTCAATTAGTTTTCCAGAGTGCCCCAGCAAATAATCCCTAGAAAGAACATTTAATGAAGCCATGCAACACTTATCCTCTGATCTGACTATCATTTCCAATTGGGGCAGAGAAAACCATGTTGCCTTTAATGTTTCCAAAACTCAATTTTTCCATCTATCTACCCGTCGTGAACTCCCAGAGGACTATCCCTTATACTTCGACAATACAAAAATCAACCCTTCATCTTCTCTAAGCATTCTCGGTATCTCTCTCTCTTCTGCTCTCTCCTGGAAGGACCATATTACCAGTCTTGCTAAGGTTGCCTCCTAGAAGCTGGGAGTGCTCAACCATTTCAAGGGGTTCTTTACCCCTGCACAGCTTCTTGCTCAGGGGCACAGTGCATCCTTGTATTGAGTATTGTTCACATGTGTGGGTAGGATCCTTTCACACAGCACTTCTAGACAAAGTAGAAAGGAAAGCCTTTCGTATCGTTAACTCCTGTCCATTCACCGACTCTCTGCAATCTCTCCCTCTTTGCCGCAATGTTGCATCTCTCTCGCTATTCTATCGCTATTACAATAATCAGTGTTCCTCAGAACTCTCTCAGTGTATACCACCTACTCTACGTAGGGTACGTAGTACCCATCTTGCAACACAATCCCACCCCTACTCTGTGCAATTCTCCAACTCAAGAGTGAAACGTTACTCCCAATCTTTCTTTTATTCAACAGCTGAGTTCTGGAACTCTCTCCCTGAATCCATTTTTCCCTCATCGTATAACTTAAATTGCTTCAAACTCCGTGTGTCCAGGCATTTTGGCTCGACTGTTCCTTGATGTTGGGCCTGTCACTCTTTCAACTCTGGTGGAGGCACTCGTCACAGGCAGTTTTGCCTTTTATCTCCCTCATCCACATAGAAAAGAAAAAACACTGCTCAAATACTTAAATGAGCTGATATTCTCAATAACCTAACCGTTCAAACTGCTCACACTCTGTGACTGTACCCTTTTCAAAACCACAACCTTACTCTTTCTCGCATTTACCTTCAGATTCCGTTTTTCACACACTGTTTTAAACATATTTACTACTTACTCCCTGCAACTCCCACTCACTATCACTCAATAGAACTGCATCATCAGAAAACAGTAGTACAGGCCACTTCCACTAATTTCCTTCCCTTATCAGCGGTACAAGAACTGAAGTAACCTCGAAACGGCACCATATCATTTTTGCCGACTTTACAATTACTTTACATTACTATTTACAATTTAACCAACACACCTAAACTTTATTAGATGTAGAAATTGCCCCCCGAAATGTTTTTGTGAGGCTACCACCAGGCCGGCCCATGGCTCGAACCCGGGTCCCCACACTTACGAGGCGAACACTCTCGCCACTAGACCAAGAGAAGTACTCCGCTTAGGCAGATAGCTCAAGCGATTTTCTACATCCCGTTCTGTTTAAGCACTTGCCACAATTACTGGCATTACGCAACATCCACTGCTCTTTTTTGCATTTCTCTCATGACTCCATCCATAAGTATATTGAACAACAGTGGGGACATCACACACCCTTGCTTTACCTCAATATTCAGATCAAAGAACTCGCTCTGTTCATTCTCCACACGCACTACATGCCACCTTTACACCCTCATACCTGCTATTCACCGCTTTCAGCAACTTGCCAGATACTCCGTATATTCTCAATACTTTCCACAGACCTTCTTTATCAATTCTGTTGTAGGCCTTCTCCAAGTCCATAAAGGCTGCATACAACTTTTTTCCTTTCTCCAGATATTTCTGAACAACATATTTCAAGGCAAAAACCTGGTCAACGTGTAACACCCTCTTCATCATCATCATCATCAAATCTGACGCCCCGCTTCCAGAGGAAGCGCCCCAAAAGGGATGGCCATGGCAGAAACTGCCACCAGGTTCCCAGACATGCCCCGACTGACCCATTCCACAGTGCCATTTCCACTAAGCGGATTATGACCATGAACACTGAAGGAGCAGACCCAGAGCAGTCTCTCGCCCGGATGGCAGTTCCACCACTGTTTTTCTATTTTATTTACCTTAGTGGGGCCCTGGCTGGAAGCATACCAAGCACAGGTGCACTCCCATGCTAGCTTACACATTTTACATACCCATTCAATCACTATCTCACCACCATACCTCAGCATTTTCCCATACACTTCATCTATTCCTGATGCTTTACCCATCTTCACTCTTTTTAAGGCCTCACACACTTCTGACCTCCAGATCCCCACCTCCTCCTCTACTATTTCCTTTCTTCTCCCTCCCATACCCTATCTAACTAGGTTTGCTGGCGTTTCATTCCTTACGTTCAACAATGCGTTGAAGAGGTCCCTGTATATATATATATATATATATATATATATATATATATATATATATATATATTTTTTTTTTTTTTTTTTTTTATATATCTTAGATATACAACATGTTAAGAGTAAAGACAAATTTATGCCAGATTGCTTGTCTAGGTTATAGCCTAATTGCAAAAAAAAAGTAATATGACTTCCCATGTAAATTTACATTCTTATGGGGGAAGGTGTAATGTAAGCCATAATTATATTATATCGTTGTTTTGTTTCCGTAGTGTTTTGGTGAGCGAGTGAACATTCAGGAATCGTCTCTGTGGCCTGCTCCAGACAGTTTCTGATGCTCCTGGCCTTGACAAGGTTCTTGTTTATAAGGGAGGGTATTTATAGGCCGCCTATCTATCTACAGTATATACTCAGGCCAAATCCCCACTTTTCCTATTTTGTTTTCTTTTCTTTTTCCTTCTTTTCCTTTATTTATTTATTTTTTTTTTGGGGGGGGATGGCCGACTCAAGAAAGAGCCAGAATAGGGATAACACAACAGAAAACAATGAACACACAATGAACACACCCCGACCACCCACATTCACATTCACGAATTTCGTTCGGCGAATAGCGGCCGATTATGGTGTGGACGAATCTAGGCCAAAAAGTCTGCGAATGAATTTACGACTGCATTCCCCAATTAGCACCTTCGAGCAAATGCTACTTGGCCAGAATATTAGTCTTAACCCTATTTAGCCCCAGAGGGGTCCTTTTTAATCTCCCCTGTTTCACACCATTTGTTTGGAGATTTTAAGACTTTTCTCTTCATTAGTTTGGCGATACTACGACACTTCACCCCATTCAGGTGTTGATTGTTTTTCTGAGCGTGCGATAGCGAGCCTGTAACAAGAAATCTGCCATTGACCGTTACATTTTTTTATAAAAATATGTTCACATTTAGCTTGAAGGGGGTCTGGATGGGCATATTTTAGTTTAACACTTACACTGCGGGCATATATCCGCATATTTCATCTTACCCTGGCCACTTTGGGGGCCCGAGCATCTGGAGGGGCATCGGTCTACCAGATTCAGGACTGTTCGGCCAGACAGCCTAGGGAACTACAACAACAACAAGAACAAAATTTTCGGAGAAACCTCTAATAATCATAAGGAATGACAAAAATTAACATTTAAGGCTTTGAGAAATACAGTAGTCTAATGAGAGACATTGTCTTCCTTCAACAAGGAACAGTCAAGACTAGTTCAATTATAATTTCACAGGATTCGATAAGCAATTTTAATTCGTACAGTACCAGCGACGTGCGTTATATTTTTTTCTAGCTATATTTAGACATTAGTATGCAGCTTAGGAAGGATCTGTGGCAGTTAAAAGGGTTGGTTGTAACAGTTTGAAGCCTTATTATTGCTAGAGGTCCTTCCTAATATGAATATAATTGTCTTATAGTTGCCAGAATATGATGAAAAGGACGTCCCTGGTACTGAATGGGTTAATTCCATAATACAAAAACTATATTTGTGATGTGATGGTTAGAGTCTTGAACAATCTGTGTGTGGCATCCCAGGCTCGAATCCCGGGAGTATCACATGCTTTTATTAATTTCATTGGGAGATGTTTGGTGTTGGGAGTGAAATCAATTAATTAGATTATTATAGAATGATATTAATAATGTATCAAATAAATTATTTAAGGGAGCCCACCTCCCTTTTTTCTCTTTCTCTCCCTCTCTCTTTGGCTTGTATCCATTCGGCCCTATTCAGCCTACTGGTGTAAGACGTTTACCCCCATCCAGGTGTCAATATTTTCCGCGAGCCAGCATATATATATTTTTTTACATTTTTCGATAGAAAAATGTCTCCGGCGAAGCCGGATTTCTCCATACAATGCTGGCTCCCTATCGCTCGCTAGGAAGAAATCGACACCTGGATGGGGATAAACGTCTTAAAACAGTTGGCTGAATGGGGCCGAATGGATACAAGCCAGGGAAAGAGAGAAAAGGAGAGAAAGATAAACAAAAGCAGGTGACCCCCCTTAAACAAACTATAATATACTTTAAGCATGGCGACTGCGGCCTCCAAGCTCGAGTGGCCCGGTCAGAGAAGCGTATCGCCATGATGGTGTTCGTGATGATCCTGACCTTCCTGTTAGCGTGGACACCCTACGCGGTGATGGCAGCTGTCGTGGCCTTCGCTGACCCTGCCTTGGTCACCCCGGGAGCCGCTGTGGTCCCGGCAGTGTTCGCAAAGAGTTCCTGTCTCTACAATCCAATTATCTATGTCGGCTTGAACACACAGGTAGGTTCTTCAGCGATTCATATTTTTTCACGGGTTCTTCAGCTATTCTTATTTTTTCACCAACCAACTTCACTTCTTTCTATCTATTTATCTATATATTCAGGCCCAATCCCCACTTTTCTTAGTTCTTGTCTCTACAATCCAATTATCTACGTCGGCTTGAACACACAGGTAGGTTCTTCAGCGATTCATATTTTTTCACCGACCAACTTCACTTCAATCTATCTATCTATCTATTACTCAGGCCCGATCCCCACTTTTCCTTTTTTTCGGGGGGTGAGGGGGGGGGGGGGGGGCGACTAAAGACAAAGCCAAAATAGGGATAACACAACACACAACAGAAAACAATGAGCACACAAAAAGATAATACAAATTCACACTTCACTTCCAAACTCAATTAATGAAATCAACAAATGCATGTGGCACTGCAAGGACTCGAACCTAGGATACTCACACCGAAATTCCGCGTATTTATGCATTACGCTATAAAAACATTTTTTTTTTTTTTTTTTTTTTTTTTTTTTCTCAGCCCAGTCATACGAATTTTCTTTATTCTTATCAGGGCCCGTCTTATACTGAAATCTGATAAATGCCTAAGAGGGTATCATATTTCTTAGGCTAGTGTATTTTCCAAGTCAGAACCACTTGTAACATAATGCTGCCTCCATTCTCCTGATGAGAACGATTCTAAGCAGAGACCGGTTACATAAATCAGATGAAAAGGTCGACCAAGAAATATCCATTCCTACACTAACTAAACATCATCACATAGCCACGATGAAACAGATATTCTAGCACTGCGTCAAGGAGCTCAGCCAGTTAATATAGCTTCCAGCAAGACATACATAGGAAAGGTTTACCCAGGGGCTACGGCCAGACTCTTAACCCGGCAAGTGCGGGAAGACTCTTAAGAGTTTCCCCGGGCGACTGCGGGAAGACTCTTAAGATCCTGGGCCTAAGAAAATCCATTTAAAACACCCCAAAAAAACTTGAACTTATTTTTTATTTTTTTTTGTTGCCCCTGGGGCCATGCCAAATATCAGTCCTCCCCATCTCCTCCTTCCCCACTTCCCCCCCCCCCCCCCCCTCCTTCAATTATCACCTATTTTCCCTGTTATTCCCTGATTCTGTGGTCTACTTTCGTGGTAACATTAGCGAGTTGCAAGCAGGGCGTTGTCATCACTGTTACCAAGCGAGTGCAAGAGAGAGAGAGAGAGTATCGATCGACAGTCTCTCTCCAGACGTGGGGAAGAGTGGAGGGGAGGGAGGTTGCCTCAGCCATAAATTATGTAACTCCCGGCCTTTATCGCCGATTTTGACCATCCAAACGCTGTTTCCACTTGTTTTATTGCTGTAACAGGTTAATACCTTTATAATCAACGTAAAATAGGCGCATATGGATAAGTATTAATGCTATCTATCTATTGCCTGACGCCGTGATCCCCGAAGGTGTGGCCACGAACGAACCGCCCCCATGCACCTCTGTCCCCAGTCAGTCGACGCCCCTCCCCCCAACCAGCACCGCCTTCGTTCATGTAGTTCCTCACTCCATCCTTCCACCTCATATTCGGTCTACCTCTCCCCCTCTGTCCCTCCACCTCACTCTCGTACACCCTCTTAGTCATTCTCTCGCTTTCCATACGTTCCATATGGCCGAACCATCTCAAGTTGTTCCTTTTCACACTTTCCAGCACATCTACCTCCACACCACACCTCCTTCTTACTTCCTCATTAGTCTGTCTATCCCTCCATGTAACTCCGCACGCACTCCTTAAGTAATTCATTTCCACTGCTCTCACTCTTGGTCTGAGTCTCTCAACCAACGTCCATGCTTCGCTTCCGTAAGTCAGTGTCGGGATTACCACACTGTCATGCAAGGACTTCTTCACTTCCATACTGACCACCCTATTTCTTGTTACTGCTTTTAGCGTTCCTACAACCCTCTTCCCCTGTTGTACCCTCTCCCACACCTCTTCATCCATAGTCCCATCTTTACTCAACACACTGCCCAGTGTGCTATTATGCTATTTATGGTAATTAATGCTATTTATGGTAAAATAACGATGTTAGTGATGGGAACAGCTCAAATACGTGCGCACAGGCGTGTGGTGTCTCATACCCCCCATGCGCATGTCTTAGGTTAACAGATTATACTGGGCGAATAGGGCCAGACTCTTAAGATCCAAGGCCTGAAAAAAAAAAAAAAAACAAAAAAACAATGGCACTCAAAACAAAGCAATTTGTGATTAAGTGAGATAATTCCCCTCCATTACTTGCTACCACTCCTACACATTATTCTCCTGAAAAATATCCCGGCCGGAGGCCAATGCCTCCAATATTACAGGATCACTATCGCTCGCCAGGAAAAATATTTGACACCTAAAAAAAAAAAAAAAAAAAAAAAAATTTTTTCTATGTGATTGAGGGAGGCAAAAGGCAGAACTGCCTATAGCGAGTGCCTCCCCCATAGTTGAAAGAGTGACAGGGCCAAAATCAAGGGATGTTCGAGCCAAAATGCCTGGACACACAGAGTTTGAAGCAATTTAAGTCATAGGAAGAGGGAAAGACTGATTCTGAGAGAGAGTTCCAGAGCTCAGCTGTTGAGTAAAAGAAAGTTTGAGAGTAATGTTTCACTCTTGGGTTGGAGAGTTGCACAGAGTAGGGGTGGGATTGAGTTGCAAGACGGGTACCACGTGCCCTACGTAAAGGAGGTGGTATACACTGGGAAAGCTCTGAGGAACACTGATTATTATAGTAGCGATAGAATAGCGAGAGAGATGCAACATTGCGGCAGACAAAGAGAGATTGAAGAGAGTTAGTGAGTGGACGGGAGTTAATCATACGAAAGGCCTTCCTTTCAACTTTGTCTAGGGTAGCGGTGTGAGAGGACCCTCCCCACACATGTGAACAATACTCAATACAAGGATGCACTATGCCCCTGTACAGAGCAAGAAGCTGTGCAGGGGAAAAGAACCCCCTAAGGCGGTTGAACACACCCAGCTTCTGGGAGGCTGTCTTAGCATGAAAGGCCTACATACTGGCAAAGAAATGGGGCGGATGGTTTTAAAATCGACAAACTAATTAGGCAAACATCTAAAAATCTCAAAGCTTGGGGCTAAACATAAGGAAGAAGGGGGACCAGAAAAACAACCCTCTCCTCTTAACCACAGTGTCTATCAAAAGGAAGGGATTAGCTCTAAAAGTATAATTCATGCATATCATTATATTAAATACAGTTCGCTAGTAGAAACATACGAACTCGTGCTTGTGCACTCAGACATTTAATTATCATTTAATAATATGCATAGTGACTTAATAATTTAGTGACTTTGTTTGCCTGCAACATGAAGCAATATAACTATCTGCAAAGATGTTGAGGTGGAACCCAGTCTAGATAAAATAATTTGGTATTGATTCAATCATCGATCAGCTAATACATTTAGACACAAGTACAGAGGAAAGTTTTGAC
The DNA here is from genome assembly GCA_032716605.1 of Paralithodes platypus. Lineage (NCBI taxonomy): Eukaryota > Metazoa > Arthropoda > Malacostraca > Decapoda > Lithodidae > Paralithodes > Paralithodes platypus. Next base: position 45,109,115 of record CM064502.1, read on the forward strand.
CTACTTGCTGAAAGTAACAATGACGCCACACTTGATGCCACACACAAAATAGATGATAATGAGAAGGTCTTAGCAAACGAACAGATACAAGTATACAAAACAGGCCAGGTCAGGTCAGCTGAAGGTATTGAGGGATAAGCCTTTACAAAGGCACCTCAACAGTGACAAGTTCCAATCACCTGAAGAAACAGGCTACCAGCCAGGGTGGAACGCTTCAATAAAAGTTTGGCCTCCTACTGAGCTTAGCATATTTTGAATATGAGAATATTTCTACAGTGCTAATGTTTTGGAAACATGAAGGGTGGTTTTTAAAAGGTGTTGATGAGGTTTTTGGTAATGGAATGGAAATAAGTACATCACAAATTCCATCTCGTATATAATTATATTCCCATTAATACATCAGGAAATTATCCGGAAACCTTGGGTTACAATCTCAGTAGCCTGACCACATCACCGCAGCTACCCACCTCCACACCGACACATATAATTTAAGGATATGAGTATATTATTCAAAATAGTGAAGATGAATTGATTCCTCACTCTCTCGCTTAGTTTCAATGTAATACGTTTGCTGCATCCTACCTACATTTGTGTTCTGTATCTTTCTCCAGTTTCGGACAGCATGGTGGCGCCTCCTGTGTCGTAAGGATGGTTTGTTGGAAGACAGGCCGGGCCACACCACTGAGAAGATTTCTCTCACTATCTTCACAGAGCACAGTCCACAGGTAAGACACATAAAACAACTAGTATTGTTATTATAGTCTAGGTAAGATATAAAACCAGATAAGGTATAATCACTCTAACTCGCCTAATCCTGACACAATCCCCGCGCATGGTGGTGGCCAATATCGTCCATCGCTGGTGTCTGCAATGAACTATGAGGCACCTCATATATTCAATATTGTATTCCCGTGTTCCTCTTAGTCATTGAATTTGTTAATTTTGCACTTTTAGTTTATCTAGCTATCTATATACTCAGGCCCAATCCCCACTTTTCCTATTATTATTTTTTTGGAAGGTGGGGGGGGGGGGACTCGAGACAGAGTCAGAATAGGGACAACACAAAACACAACAGAAAACAATGTACACACAAAAACAAAATACAAATTAACACACATCTAGGTCATCCAGGAGAAGACCCAGAGACCAGGGTTACCAACACCCCTCCAGCACTCCCCCGGCCCCCAACCACCCGGAGAGGTGCGCTTCTAGTCATAACGAAAAATAAGTCACGATATAAGATGTGTATAATATCCTGAAGATTCCACATTGTAGGCGAAATGTCGAAAGTAAACAATACATTTGGAAAGACTTGGTGATTTAATGTTCGTAACACCCACCTAGTGTTAGAAAAAAACTATAAGGAAAATTGAAAATATACATAATCAAATTAATAACTGTGAAATGTATAATGTATCCATAACCAAATATTTCTCCTACTTTTCAGAGCCGAAAGGTTACCAAATCGTCCCAGCATAAAGACATTTCGCTCTACACCAACTCCTCTAGTGAAGTGGACAAGGAGGGCCGAACTACGGACGGGTCAGAGATCAAGAGTGGTACCAAGGGGGACTTCCTGCAGGTCATCCAGGACAAATCTGGCAGGGTTCAGGTCACTATGAAGGAGATGGTTAAGAGTGACATGGTGTGAAGACAAAGACGTAAGGACACAGGTCAGGTCAGGTGAAGGTATTGAGGGATAAGCCTTTACAACGGCACTCGTATCTACATTCTACTTTTCCTACTTTTCTGAAGAGTGTAGAGAGGGGAGAAGGGGTGTTGGAGAGAGAGGAAGCTGTTGGAGTGGCTTTGTTATGTGGGTATTTGTGTTATTAGTCTGATGATGATGAAATTGACCACTTGCGAGTTTCAGGCTATAAGGAAGTAAGAATCGTAAACATCGATATAATACAGGAATGCTATGATAATGTGGGTTTCTGATTGATAAAATGTGTACTAACTTTGGTTTTATATACTTATAAATGTATTATGCCCTTATTTTAGCTGACAATTCTGCTAAATATTGATGGCCACAGCTCCAACTTTCTTATAGACCAAAACTCGCAGTGGTAATTTGACCACTTGCGAGTTTCAGGCTATAAGGAAGTTGGAGCTGTAGACATCGATATTTAGCAGAATTACCAGCTAATATAAGGTTGTAGTTCATTTATAAATACATAAAATCCAATTCAACATACTCTTTAGCCATCAGAAACCTACATTATTATTGCACTTATGTTTACTATCGATGTCTACAGCTCCAACTTCCTTATAGCCTGAAACTCGCAAGTGATCCATTAGAATGAAGAAGAAGTCTGACAGAACGCGAGGAACAGATTCAAGCCAGACTTGTTGCAGATCATTCGTCTTAAGGGGAGGAAGACCGTTTTTCTGGACCCCCTTCTCCCTAATGTTTAGCCCCACTAGTTTTGACATTATAAGACGTTCGGCCCATTAGTTTGGCGATTTTAACAACTTTCGCCCCATTTCGTTGTCAATGTTAAGACCTTTCGTGCCATTTAGGTGTCGATTATTTTCTGGCGAGCGATAGAGAGCCTGCAATTTTAAGAGAAGGCCGGGACATTTTTCTACCGAAAAATGTACAAATATATCTTGAAGGGGGGTCTAGGGGGTGTTTTCTAAGCTTGATGGAGGTCTAGGGAGGAAACTTAAAAAATATATGAATACATTTATTATTAATAGACCAAACAAACGGCCAGTCTCCCCTCAAGTCAGGTATGATCCAGGTGGCCAAGAAGGAGCTGGTAAACAGTGACCAGGGAAAACAGAACACAAACTAAAAAAAAAAAAAAAAAAAAGTAGTAAAGGAGACTAATAAAAATAAAATAAAAAATAGTAGCAAAGGCGGGTGCCCAACCCCGAAAGGGGTTGAAATAGGGAAGCTATCCCCCCGCCAAAGGCGGCTTTCTAGGGCCTTTCCTAGCTGATGCTGAGAGGATTGGGTTCTAGTCATGTGGTGATGGGCTGGTCTATCAGAGTGAGAACTGAGCGATCTCTGCCATACCCATAGCTTACTCTGACTGTTCCTTTTACTTACATATTTTCTAGATCTCAAGTGACGGCGTCTCTTCCGTGGATTGACCTCCCAATCTACCAAGATTGGAAGCCAAAGCGTCACATTTTTCCTTTGCCCCTCAACTTTCTCTTCATAATTGCTGAGGGGCACAGGGCCCTGGGTGTGGCTTTGGTTTCCCGGGCGTTTCTGCACCCTCCTCAGCTCCCTGCCATGGAGTGGCTTCGGTCACCCAGGCTTTATTGTGGTCGGCAGGGAGGGTTCTGTGGGGGCGCTCGGTTATGGCCTTGGCCTTGCTCGGGGCCTTGGGGCTGTTCGGCCAGGCAGCTTGGGGAACAAAAACAACAACAACAATTAGATCAAGGAACAATACCGAGGGAGATGTGCTGCAGGTTATTCAGAGCAAATCAAAAGCATCTGCCTTGTGTGGGCCAATCGGCTTTCTGCAGACTCCCATTTTCTTATGTTCTTATGTTAAGAGCACGTTTCTATGATGGACGTGGTTAGGGAGAGAGAGAGTGTTACACAGAGTTACTCAGATACTCAGACCACATAAACCTTACAGTCCCTACTAGGTGGTCCGGCCTTAATACTACTAGAAACAGGGATAATTTATAGAACAATAGGAAAGCAAATTATAAGGCTCTCTCCCCACCCTCCGGCTAAACAGCGGTACCGGAAAATAGGATGAAGTGTAAAGCCGGAGTCAAACGAGCCGTTTTTCGAGCAATTTTTACGGGCAATTATGGTCAGGAAGCTTCAAAAATTACACTTTATCAGAATTCAGCCGCCTAACATACTCTACATTCAGTCTAGTTACGATACCATTGCAAAAAAAGTCCCAAAATATAACGAGAAAAAACTTGCTCATGGAAAAATGACGGAAAAATCGCTCGTGTGACAGTGGCTTAACCTTATGTGTTAGGAAATGTCCACAGGGAAAGTTTGTATGTAGGATAAAACAAAAAATAGTTTGAAAAGGAGTTTACGCTTACAGTTTTTATAATTATAGGATAGAAAGACATTTGTTTGAGAAGGAACTTCCGCTTACATAACTACTGATTTTAAATATATTCATTCATATGAGAGAGAGAGAGAGAGAGAGAGTTACAGTTACAGTTACAAGAAGTTGCAAGAAATAGTTACTATCTCAAAGACCTTGTGGTCCATTCCGGGGATATACTTGAAGTGGAAAGAGAGCAATTGTGTAGTGCACTACACTCATTGCAGAGTGTGCAAACTACTATCTACTCTCTTCTTGAACTACTCTACTGAAGAACTATTTACAACTTCTGAGGGAAGTTTGTTCCAGGTAGAACAGATCTTATATGTGAAACAAAATCAACAAAAACTAGTGCTGAACCTTTTTAATGCTAACTTCTAGCCATGGTTGAGTGCTGTATTCATATTGAGGCTAAAGATTTAGCTATAATCCACATTATCAAACCCATTAGGTATTATATAATTTTCAATGAGTAGTCCTGGTAGTCTGAGTGTTGACAACGGAAAGGGATCAAGAGCTCTCAACCGGTCCTCATAGCTCAGGCTTCTAATCGATGGAATAAGCATTGTAGCCCTTGCTTGTACTCTTTCCAGTCCCTACATATGTCCCACCCTCCCTCTCCTACCCCCTCTTTCTCCCCTCATTTCCCCCCTCCTCAATTATTGGCTATTTTTCCTTCTATTTTCGCTATTCCTCCCTTTCCCTGCTCGAAATAGGATGAGTCATGGTCTCCCACACTCCCTTGTCCCCTTCACATGCGCAGATGACAGTTGGGAGATCAGTTTGCCTCAAGCAGGCCCAGGAAGCACACCTATGTTGCACTATCTCTTTGACTTCCCTCCACCCCTTCCCACCACACATAAATGTTTTTCACTAGATATTTGCTGTTTACACTTATTTTCTGGTCTTCACTGTTCACATGTTCATCATATAAGTAAAATATATGCACATGGAGCAGAAATAATGCTTTATATGGTAAATGTAACAAATTCTGTCAGAATCAAAAGGTTTTGGTATGCGGGATATTCAAAAACATCAATGGCGCTTTCCTTGGGTTAATAGTTCACATTTAAAACTCCACAAGCATGTATATTTCCAAGAATTATTACATTACAGACTACAAATCTATTATTTCCCTTAATACAAATATATTAACCCATACAGTACCCGTGACATGCTTTCAACTTGATTCTGGCTACTATTAGACGATTTTATTCAATTTAACCCTTTGAAGCTCTGTTTTAGCAGTTTATTTTGGCTATCATTAGACGATTTTATGCAGCTTAGGAAGCATCTGTGGGCATTGAAAGGGTAAATACTATCTCAATCAACGCTTTGACTTCCATATACCGTTACTAATCTGAAAAAAATTGTCTAATAGTAGCCAGAAACAGAACAGAAACGCGTATTGGAGCTTGAAAGGGTTAATAAGGGCCAGAGTAATTAACAGGATTCACACCGTCTCACTTACCTCTTCTTACTATCACAGGTCCTTCATAAACTGCACAAAATCGTCTAAATATATTTAGAATAAAGTTAAAAAGACGTCGTCGCCGGTACACAAGGGGTTATTAAGGGGATATGGGCCGGTTTTCTTAACCACTTTCTCCCTCATGTTTAGCCCCATTAGTTTGCAGATGTTAAGATGTTTGTCCCATTAGTTAGTCGATTTTAAGATCTTTCGCCCTATTTCGTCGTCAATGTTTAGACCTTTCGTGCTATTTAGGTGTCGATTTTTTCCCCTGGCGAACGATAGTGAGCCTGTAATGTTGGAAGAACCGGCCTTCGGCCGGGACATTTTTCTACCGAAAAATGTACAAATTAATCTAGAAGGGGGATCTATGGATGTTTTTTTTTTTTTTTTTTTATGGAGGTCTAGGGAGGAAACTAGAAAAATAATGAATACATGTCAAATTCGCCCAAAAAGTGAACCATCCCCCCTTAAGAATACTCATACTTAGAGATAACAAGACCCGAATTTGTGCTCATGGGATCGAAATCGACACAGAGCTCTTTACAAACGAATGTTAATGTAATTATGGGTTTACTATATAAATAAATTGTATGCAGAAGTACAGTGGCGCCAATAAGTCATGTCTCAGTTGTCATTACGTTTGGCTCGCTCTGTGCTGTATTAATGTCTGTCAGGTGTTGAATACGGTGGGTAAGTGTCGGAACATGTTGGTATATCTCACTCAAAAAGAAGAAATCATGAGTAAATATTGCTGATACCAATTATTGATCAAAACACAATTGGTGCCGAGACATCACTTATTAGCGCGACTGTACAGTCACGCTAATAAGTGATGTCTCGGCACCAAGTATGTTTTGATCAATAATTGGTATCAGTAATATCTAAGCTTCATTTCTTCATATTGAGTGAAATATACAAACATGTTCCTACACTCACCCACCCTATTCAACATCTGACAGACATGAATACAGCACAGAGTAAGCCAAACGTAATGACACCTGGGGATGACTTATTAGCACGACTGTACAACCATGATAACATTGACAAACTTCTGACTGAGGCTGTTCTGTTAGGGGGGGATGGGGGGGTCATCTGATTTTGTGTTCTCTCATATTCTCTGTTTCTCTGGTTTGTATCCATTTGGCCCCTTTCAGCCTACTGTTTTAAGGCGCTTTTCCCCATCCATGTGTCGATTTCTTCTTGGCGAGCGATAGCGAGCCAGCCTTGTATGGAGAAATCCGGCTTCGCCGGAGACATTTTTCTATCGAAAAATGTACACATTTAGCCTGCTGTCAGAAACATTGTTTTTAAATATGTTGGCTCGCTACCGCTCGCCAGGAAAAAAATCGGCTCCTGGATGGGGATAAATGTCTTAAAACAGTAGGCTGAATGGGGCCGAATGGATACAACCAGAGAGAGAGAGGGAGACAAAAAAAACGAGGTGGGCCCCCTTAAGGAATAAACACTTTTTGCAGTTCATAGCTTCTGTCGGCGTTGCCACATTCGTATGTAAATAAAATGTAGACGTTTCGTACGGTCGCGCTAATAAGTCATGTCTCAGCTGTCATTACGTTTGGTTCCCTCTGTGCGGTATTAATGTCTGTCAGATGTTGAATAGGGGGGGTAAGTGTTGGAACATGTTTGTATATCTTACTCAAAACAAATAAAGAATGTTATAGATATTGCTGATACCAATTATTGATCAAATCATACTTTGTGCCCAGACATCACTTATTAGCGCGATTTTACCTCTGTATTAATGTAAAACGTAATACATTTTACCTCTGTATTAATGTAAAACGTAATACATTTTACCTCTGTATTAATGTAAAACGTAATACATTTTACCTCTGTATTAATGTAAAACGTAATACATTTTACCTCTGTATTAATGTAAAACGTAATACATTTTACCTCTGTATTAATGTAAAACGTAATACATTTTACCTCTGTATTAATGTAAAACGTAATACATTTTACCTCTGTATTAATGTAAAACGTAATACATTTTACCTCTGTATTAATGTAAAACGTAATACATTTTACCTCTGTATTAATGTAAAACGTAATACATTTTACCTCTGTATTAATGTAAAACGTAATACATTTTACCTCTGTATTAATGTAAAACGTAATACATTTTACCTCTGTATTAATGTAAAACGTAATACATTTTACCTCTGTATTAATGTAAAACGTAATACATTTTACCTCTGTATTAATGTAAAACGTAATACATTTTACCTCTGTATTAATGTAAAACGTAATACATTTTACCTCTGTATTAATGTAAAACGTAATACTTTTACCTCTGTATTAATGTAAAACGTAATACATTTTACCTCTGTATTAATGTAAAACGTAATACATTTTACCTCTGTATTAATGTAAAACGTAATACATTTTACCTCTGTATTAATGTAAAACGTAATACTTTTACCTCTGTATTAATGTAAAACGTAATACATTTTACCTCTGTATTAATGTAAAACGTAATACATTTTACCTCTGTATTAATGTAAAACGTAATACATTTTTCGTTTATTATGGTCATTTATTGATTGTGAGAACCTTCATAGAGTTACTAAAGATGAGTGAATGATCACATTTCCAAATAAATTTGCCTGTAACGTGAATTGCCAGACAAGCAGTGATAAAATACCCTATAAACCGTAACCTCAAAAATGTCTTTATTTGTACGGTCGGTCGGTCGCACTAATAAGTTATAACAAATAATTTATAGAACATTAAAAATATGCAATATACTTTTTAATAATACAAAAATATGAAAACAAACATTATATTATAAAAAAATAATCAAATGAAAACAAAAATTATTTATGATTTAAGTGCCGTTGTAAAAGCTTATCCCTCAATACCTTCATAAGTCAAGTCCCAGTTGTCATTACGTTTGGCTTTCTCAGTGCTGTATTTACGTCTGTCAGATGTTGAATAGGGTGGGTAAGTGTGGGAACATGTTTGAATATTTGACTCAATATGAAGAAATGAAGCTGAGATATTGCTGATACCAATTATTGATCAAAACATACTTGGTGCCGAGATATCACTTATTAGCGCGACTGTACCTTTCTACTTAGTACCGCCAAGGAATCCAGAAGGCGTTAGGTGTAATTGGAATACGGCTCATTGTATTTAGCTTAGAAAATATCTGTGATAGACAAATGATTAAGGGGAGATGGTTCACTTTTTGGCCGATTTGTGCATGTATTCATTATTTTTCTAGTTTCCTCCCTAGACCTCCATCAAATAAAAAGAAACATCCATTAGATCCCCCTTCTAGATTAATTTGTACATTTTTCGGTAGAAAGATATCCCGACCGAAGGCCGGTTCTTCCAACATTACAGGCTCACTATCGTTCGCCAGGGAAAAAATCGACACCTAAATAGCACGAAAGGTCTAAATATTGACGAAGAAATGGGGCGAAAGGGCTTAAAATCAACTAACTAATGGGGCAAACATCTTTACATCTTAAAACTAATGGGGCTAAACATGAGGGAGAAAGGGGACCAGAAAAACGGCCCATGTCCCCTTAACCGAGATATAATGTTTTCCCATTGGTATTCCTATATTAGTGTGGAATGCATCAAATATGTCGGCTGGTATGATGGTATCATGTCAATGTGTTTCTGGGACCAACTGATCTTTGCCTTGTAAGCTAGTGTGTACTTCAAGCAGCCATGGCTATATTGTATGCTACAGCCTGTATTATGCAAGGTATCTACCATGATTTATGTCTATATTCTATAATTATACTCAGGCCCAATTCTCACTTTTCCTATTTTTGTTTGTTTTCATTGTTTTGTGTTGTGTTTTGTGTTGTCCCTATTCTAGCTCTGTCTTGAGTCGCCCCCCTCCCCCGCCCCCCCCCCAAAAAAAAATGAAATGTGGGGATTGGGCCTGAATATATACAGTAGATAGATAGATAAAATTAAATTATACAGTAAATGCCATTATGTGATTCACTATTTAATTTATATGACAATATATGCATTATTATACATTTATAGATTTTTGTTGCAAAATGGTATACAGTATATGCACAGTCGCGCTAATAAGTGATGTCTCGGCACCAAGTATGTTTTGATCAATAATTGGTATCAGCAATATCTAAGCCTCAATTCTACATATCGAGTGAAATATACAAACATGTTCCCACACTTGCCCACCCTAGTCAACTTCTGACAAACATTAATTCAGCACAGAGCAAGCCAAACGTAATGTCAGCTGTGGAATGACTTATTAGCGCGACTGCACAGTATAATTATGTATGCCGTACAGTCGGCCTAATAAGTGATGTCTCGGCACCAATTATGTTTTGATCAATAATTGGTATCAGCAATATTTACACATGATTTCTTCTTTTTGAGTGAGATATCCCAACATGTTCTTACACTTACCCATCCTATTCAACATCTGACATACATTAATACAGCACAGAGCGAGCTAAACGTAATGACAGCTGGGACTTGACTTATTATAATCTATTCGCTGTAAGTAGGCGATAAATCATGACCTCTATCCTCTGTAACTCAAAAAGGGCTAGAGCAAATTGGCTGTAAATTTCCACATCTATTCCTTGACTAACTCTTCCGAAATGGTAGTAATATTAGCTCGATTACTCTGGTCGTTTTTTAGTTACAGAGGATAGAGTTCATGATTTCTCGCCTACTTACAGCGAATAGACATTAGCGCGAACGTACATTAAACGTATACAGTACAACTCCTATTTAAACCAAGTTGGCACGGATTACACCCTATAAACTGCCTTGAAATATATGCACGCAACCAAAATAGAGTCTATGTGCACAGTGAGGCGTACATGCGTCATTGTCATATGCATATGTGTATGCGTAATTGCTTGTTCCAAATCCCCCCTATTAATAACCATATACAGTACATTGTTGGAATATATTATATAGTTTTAGTCGGTTTTCTCATCTGGAAGTGATTGAGGGATACATTGTCGACTAGGTTTTAGCGAGTCCTAAATAATTAAGGGGAGGCAGAAGGTTTTTCTCGACCCCCTTTCTGCCTCATGCTTAGCCCCATTAGTTTTGAGATTTTAAGGCGTTCCGACCATGACTTTGGCTATTTTACCACTTTCGTCCCATTTCCTTGTCACTTTTAAGACCTTTCGAGCCATTTAAGTGTCGATTTTTTTCCTAGCGAGCGATAGCGAGCCTGTATTTGAAGAGGAATCGGCCTTCGGCCTGGACATTTTTCTACCGAAAAATTTACAAATTTATATCGAAGGGGGGTCATATGGGTGTGTTTTTAAGCTTGATAGAGGTTAAGAGAGCAAACTAAACCCCTTCCTTAACCCATTGAGCCGAACCAGTAAATTATTTGGTGATGGGCTGGTCTATCAGAGAGAGAGCTGAGCGATCTCTGCCATACCCATAGCTTACTTTGACTGTTCCTTTTACTTATATATCTTCTAGATCTCAAGTGACGGCGTCTTTTCCGTGGATTGACCTCCCTACTGCCAACCTAAAAGTTGGCAGATTGGGAGCCAAAGCGTCACATTTTTCCCTTGCCCCTCAACTTTCCCTTCATAATTGCTGAGAGGCACAGGGCCTCGGGTGGGGCTTTGGTGTCCCGGGCGTTTCCACGCCCTCCTCAGCTCCCTGCCTTAAGAGTGGCTTCGGTCACCCGGGATTTGTTAGTGGTAAGCAGGGAGGGTTTTGTGGGGGCGCTCGTTTATGGCCTTGGCTTTGCTCGGGACCTTGGGGCTGTTCGGCCAGGCAGCCTGGGGAACAACAACAACAACAACAACAACCAGTAAATTATGCTGCACAATACCGTCTGGGCTCCCTTAACTTCATAGTATGTGTTTGTATTTGTTTATTTACTGATTATAAAACGGTACTGCGAGAAATGAATCCCTTCTGTACCGGCGACATCTTTCTAATTGTATTCTAGCTTTACTTACACAATTTTATAAAGCAAAGGAAGGATATACGATTGCTAAAAAAGTTGATTGAGATAGTCGGTATCCTTTTAATAGGTAGACATCGTTCCTAAACTGAATAAAATCGTCTAATACATGTCAGAATATAATGCAAAAGACGTCGCCGGGACAGAAGGGGTTAATGCTCTCTCTCTCTCTCTCTCTCTCTCTCTCTCTCTCTCTCTCTCTCTCTCTCTCTCTCTCTCTCTCTCTCTCTCAATTGAATATGGGATTGCAAAGTATATTGTTAATTATTTTCCATTGTGTGTCTAATACTGTTTTGTATTATATATATATATATATATATATATATATATATATATAGATAGACAGATAGATTGATAGACAGATAGATAAATAGAGAGAGAGAGAGAGAGAGAGAGAGAGAGAGAGAGAGAGAGAGAGAGAGAGAGAGAGAGAGAGAGAGAGAGAGAGAGAAGAAGAGTGGTGATAAGATGTGCACGGTAAACTACAGGTAAACTAATAATGATGATAAGATGTATAATATTTGGTGAAATAATGTATGTACAGTCGGATACCATAGTCTCTGGTCCACTTATACACACGTGTGGAACCCCTACGTTTTTGTTTATGCAAATATGTTTATTTTGATTTATTTTTGGATAGCACTTGCTTCTCAATATATAGTATATATAGTTTGGTAGTTGATATATGGAAAATAATATTGATAAATTAGTTTCCCGAGAATTATACTTCCATAATTATAAATAGGTGAAGTCCCCGAATATTGAAGAGTGGGCTAGGGACTATGGTACCCGACTGTACTGTATATAGCTGTGGTACATGTCATCATACCGTGCAGTGTATAGTATCTTATTAAGGGAGCCAACCTCGCTTTTTTTCTCTTTCTCTCCCTCTCTCTTTGGCTTGTATCCAATCGTCCCCATTCAGCCTACTGTTTTAAGACGTTTACCCCCATCCAGGTGTCAATATTTTCCTGGCGAGCGGCAGCGAGCCAGCATATATATATTTTTGTTTTGACATCAAGCTAAATTTGTACATTTTTCGATAGAAAGTTTTCTCCGGCGAAGCTGGATATCTCCATACAATGCTGGCTCGCTATCGCTCACCAGGAAGAAATCGACACCTGGATTGAGATAAAACAGTTGGCTGAATGGAGCCGAATGGATACAAGCCAGAGAAAGAGAGAAAAGGAGAGAAAGATACAAGAAGCAGGTGACCCCCTTTAACTACCCAAGCTTCCATAATATACGCCAAACCCTAGAGTCGGTTCCATGCAAACCCAACACTCCGAGCCTACATTAGTTTACAGAATGTTAACTAATTTTATCTAACCGAATTTGTTCAATATATATAACCTTAATAAATCTAACCAAATCACACCTTGAATTATGTAACCTAATCATACTAAGCTAATCTAATCTAACCCAATTGGCCACTTGCGAGTTTCAGGCTATAAGGAAGTTGGAGCTGTAAACGTTGATATTTAGCAGAAGTACCAGCTAAAGTACGTTTGTATATATAATTATATAAACACATAAAACCCAATTCAACTTACCTTATATTCATCAAAAAACCTACATTATTATTACATTTCTGTTTTATATCCATGTTTACGGCTCCAACTTCCTTATAGCCTGAAACTCGCAATTGGTCAATTTGGAGTGTTCTAACCTAACCTACTTAACCCCTTCTGTACCGGTGACTTCTTTTGCATTATGTTTTGGCAACTATTACACGGTTTATTAAGTTTAAATAGGCCATCCAGCAATTAACGAGCTTCGAACTATCTCACTTAACCCTTTTTACTACCACAGATCCTTTTTAAACTGCACAAAATAGTCTAAATATAGCACTAATATAATTAAATAGACGTCGCTGGTACGGTCGCGCTAATAAGTCATGTCCCACCTGTCATTAAGTTTGGCTTGCTCTGCGCTGTATTAATGTCTGTCAGATGTTGAATAGGATGGGAAGTGTAGGAACAGGTTTGTATATTTCATTCGATATGAAGAAATGAACCTTAGATATTGCCGACACCAATTATTGATTAAAACATACTTGGTGCCGAGACATCACTTATTAGCGCGACTGTACCGTAGAGGTTAAAACTACCTGGTCACGTATAATCCCTCCCTAATTTAAATATAATATAACTTATAGAGAACCTAAATCCAAACAACACACAAGTACCCTAACATAAAGGTAATATATCCTAAATTAAGGGATTGCTTTTTTTTGGCTATAAATTTATTCATTCATAAATTCTTAGTTTCCTCGCTAGACATCCCTCAAACTTAAAAAATTTCCCCTAGAACCCCCTTCAAAATAAATTTGTACATTTTTCGGTAGAATAAAATGTCCCGGCCCGGCCGAAGGCCGGTTCTTCTTACAATTACAGGCTCGCTATCGCTCGCCAGGAAAAAATCGACACCTAAATGGCACTATAGGTCTTAAAATTGATAACAAAATGGGACGAAAGGTCTTAAAATCGCCAAACTAATGGGCCGAACGTTTAAAAATCTAAAAACTAATGGGACTAAAGACGAGGGAGAAAGGGGACCAGAAAAACAACCGTCTCACCTTAAGATAACAACCTAACTCTAACTAACCAGAGATCTGACTATATAATGAGTTGATTGAGGATTTAAGGGAGCTCAGAGGGTATTGTGCAGCATAATTTACTGGTTCGGCTCAATGGTTTAAGGAAGGGGTTTAGTTTGCTCTCTAAACCTCCATCAAACTTTAAAAAACAACCCTTCGTTATAAATTTGTAAATTTTTCGGTAGAAAAATTTCCCGGTCGAAGTCCGATTCCTCATCAAATACAGGCTCGCTATCGCTCGCCAGGAAAAACATTGACACCTAAATGGCACGAAAGGTATTAATAATGGCAAAGAAATGGGGCAAAAGGTCTAAAAATTGCCAAACAAATAGGGCGAATGTCTTGAAATCTCATAACTAATAGGGCTAAACATGAGGGAGGAGGAGGACTCGAAAAACCAACTGCCTCCCCTTAATTAACCCCCAACCTTAAGGGAATACTACTTGCTTTTTCTAGACCTCCTTCTCTTTAATGTTTAGCATATTAGTTTTGAGATTTTAAGACCTTCCTTCCATTAGCTTGTCGATTTTAAGACCTTTCGCCCAATTTCGTTGTCAATATCAAGACCTTTCGTGCCATTTAGGTGTCGATTTTTTCCTGGCGAGCGATAGCGACCCTGTAATTTTAGGAGGAATCGGCCTTCGGTCGGGACATTTTTCTATCGAAAAATGTACAAATTTATCTTGAAGGGGGTCTAGCAGTGGTCTTCAACCTGTGGGCCATGGCCTACTGGTGGGCCATGGGCTGGTTCTCAGGTGGGTCACGGACATCTACTAAGTAGGGTAGAATATATTTTAAAATAAATAAATAAAAGGTGAAGATATAATGAAAAAGGTACTTCATTGTTTGCATTAGGAAGCACTGTCGTCGGGGAATATGTGTGACGTGTGTACTGATGGGGCACCTGCAATGTTAGGTTCAAAGTCAGGGTTTACATCCAGAGTTTAAGAGGCTACTCCTGGGTTTACAGTGAAGCATTGCATGATTCACCGTCAGGCACTTGCATCCAGAACCCTTCCTAGGGAAATCCAACCCATCTTGGACAGTGCCATAAATATTGTCAATTATGTAAAGTCCAAGCCTGACAACTCACGTCTTTTCAAAGCACTTTGTAAAGACTTATATTCAGAGCATCAGTTCCTGCTATTCTACACTAAAGTTCGATGGATGTCAAAAGGCAATGTTCTCAGTCGAGTCTTTGAACTTAGAGAAGCTCTAAAGACGTTTTTGGACATGAAAGACAAGGAATCTAATTTTTTCAGTGACCCACTGTGGGCACTAAGTTTAGCATACTTAGTTGACCTATTTGACCAGCTGAATAAACTTAATCTGAAACTTCTGTGATTCCTTATGCCGACCCATTGCATGATTGTATTGCTAGGATCCAGAACTGGGCTAGTAGAGTTAACGCAGGTAACTTTGCAATGTTTGAGAAGTTTTGTGAAGTTGCTGAAGGAAAAGACAAAATAGATTATTGTCTCCAAGAAATAATCAATCACCTGCAACATTAGGACCATGATTTGTCCAGGTCCTTCCCTGATCTTGAGGGCATAGATCTGTCATTGTAAGAAATCTATTTAATCTTGAACCAGATTCTGTTCTAGATCCTGACCAAAATGAATACTTGGAAATAATAATTGGTTCAGGTGTAAAATAATTGCATAACGAGCTTTCTGTACAGGAATTCAGGGCCCAAATAAGTGCATCATACCCTAGAATAGGAAAGATTGCACTAAAAACACTTCTACCTTTCTCTTCCACTTATTTGTGTGAGTCAGGCTTTACTACCCTACTTCAAATTAAAACACAATAGAGATAGTACTTAAAGGTGGAGGATGATAATTATGTAATGTGCCTTAACGGCAATTTCCCCCCGATTTGATAGCCGTATAGATAGGAAGCAAGTACAGCCATTATATTAGCTTCCTAACCTAGTTAGTAGTTACATGGTGAAGTAGAGTAATTTTGTTATATTTGTCTTTTGGCTGTTGTATATTTAAAGTGTTAAGTACAGTACACAAGTTTTATTTACAGCGATTACAGTACAGTGGTTCATTTCTTGAAGACAAAAGTAAACTGTAATAACATTTCATAAGTGTGTAATATATGAATGTATTAAAATCATATTCAAAATCTGAAGGAAAGTGGGCCATGAGTGTTTGGGAATGCCAGAAGTAGGCCATGGTCTCAAAAAGGTTGAAGACAACTGTCACTCGAGGGGGTGTTTTTTGTTAAGCTTGATGGAGGTCTAGGGAGGACACTAAACAAAAATATGAATAAATGAATTAATAGGCCAAATAACCAGCCACTAACTAGCCCCTTAAAAATACATATAAATTCACAATTCGACCTATCCAGCTGCTGTCACGTTAAGGGGGGTCCCCTGCTTTTTTCTCTTTCTCTGGCTTGTATCCATTCGGCCCCATACAGCCAACTGTTTTAAGACGTTTATCCCCATCCAAGTGTCGATTTCTTCCTGGCGAGCGATAGCGAGCCAGCATTGTATGAAGAAATCAGGCTTCGCCGGAGACATTTTTCTATCGAAAAATGTACCAATTTAGCCTGCTGTCAAAAACATATTTAAAAATATGCTGGCTCGCTACCGCTCGCCAGGAAAAAAATTGACACCTGGATGGGGACAAAAGTCTTAAAACAATAGGCTGAATGGGACCAAATGGATACAAGCAAGAGAAAGAGAGAAAAGGAGAGAACAAAAGCAGGTCAGCCCCCTTTAGTATGGAAGATTGTCGTACCTAGTGCTGTCTATATATCCTTTTGGCCTCTCAAGAGTTGCATCATTACATATCATATATACACTATAAACAGTATATATATATATATATATATATATATATATATATATATATATATATATATAGAGAGTAGGGAAAGCATGGCGCGCTTGTACAATTGCCAACATATCCTAAAACATGTATTCACTTGCTTGTTCGTCAAGGGGAATCCACGCAATGCGAGCTAAGCTCATTATTATCGCGCCTCCTTAACTGGGAATGTATTGCGTGAAATGCATGTTAAGTGTTTATGCATCGTTGGAATGGCTGTGGATGTGTGTGTAGTCTGTATTTTAGCCAATTGGCGACATCTGGAAACGAAGGCTTAGGGTTAATCTGTACGGTACCATTCTCACTACGGTACCAGTCTCACCCGAAGGCTTAGGTTGACCAGTACGATACCCATCTTACCTTGTAACCGACCACCAACCCCAGATAGTACGTCACAACTTCGTCCACTTATACCAGGTTCCTATTTATACTGCTAGGTGAACAGAGGCTACACCGTTAGGAGACTTGCCCAAATGTCTCTGTGTGTGTGTGTGTGTGTGTACTTACTCTAGTTGTACTTACTCTAGTTGTATTGCGGGAGTGAGCATGCTCGTTATTTCCCGCCTCCTATATGTGTAGGTGTTATATGTATCGTTGGAATGGCTGTGGATGTGTGTGTAGTCTGTATTTTTAGCCAATTGGCGACATCGGAAACGAAGGCTTAGGGTGGATCTGTATGGTACCATTCTCACTATAGACGGTACTGTCTCGCCCGAAGGCTTAGGTAGCCATCAGCTTAGGTGAACCATATGATACCCATCTCGCCTTGTACCGTTTTTGCCAAGCCCAGATGGGACATCACAACGTCGTCCACTTATTCCAGGTACCTATTTACAGCTAGGTGAACTGAGGCTAACACATGAAAGGAGACAAGCCCAATTTGTCTCCACCCGGCCGGGGATTGAACCCCCGACTCCTCGTGTGTGAGACGAGAGCTCTACCTACTAGGCTACGGGCTGTGTGTGTGTGTGTGTGTGTGTGTAAATAAAACAGAGATATATGCTTAAATCATATTATAATCTATGCTTAATAAATACGATGGTTATTTCCACTACTGCTGGTTTTTCATTTTTTTCCTTATAAACGCACTATACTTCGGTGTTATATCCAGTTTGTTTCATATACTTTACGCTTTATCTATATTTAAAAATATATGTAGGTCACTCAGTATTCCCTCTCTGTCTTTACCGTTACATGAATTATGAGAAAATTGAAATTCTTAATATAAGGGAAAAGTTGTGTCTAAAAACCCGCCGGGGGCTGATATAAAGGGAGGTGGATGGAGCCAGTGGAGTCATAGCCCTCACTTGGGCAACACCTGCCCTCTTTCAATACAAGTCTGCCCTTTATTATATGGGAGAATAAAGAACAACTATAGTATATTCACTGTAAGTAGGCGAGACATCATTACCTATAACCTCTGTAACTCAAAAATGGCTGGTGCAAATGGGATGTAAATTTCCACATCTATTTCTTGACTGACTCTTCTCAAATGGTAGAAATATTAACTCGATTGCTCTAGTAGTTTTTGAGTTACAGAGGGTAGAGGTCATGATTTCTCGCCTACTTACAGCGAATAGACTATACTGTAGTTCCTGACCTCCAACAACAGAGTGAGGCAGAATATTAGGCAAGCAAAGACTGGCTACACCGCTCACCTTCACCACAGATTCACCTGCGTTACCCTGCTATATACCCTGTTCCAAATAGGTGGTCCAGAAATCGTGAACCATAACTTCTGTAACTCAAAAGGGGTTAGAGCAAATGGGCTGTAAATTTCCTAACCCATTTCCTGGCTGACCTTTCTCGAATGATAGAAATATTAGCTGGATTACTCTAGTCGTTTGTAAGTTATGGAGGTTAATGTTCAAGAGTATTGGCCTACTTATTTGGAACAAGGTATATCTGTCGACACATCGCCAGCCTACACACCATAAATCAACCATTGTGGTTACAATTCAAAGTTAAGTTAAATCATTTCAAGTAAATAGATCACCACTACCACTTCAATTAATATTAAAATATTATATCTTATCTGTTTACTGCCATGTCTGAATCTCCTCTCCATCGTCTGTCTTCAATATGCCCATCCCACAGGGGGGGAGGAGGGATCCTTCAGGGGGGCGGGGGGTTAAGCCATATGTTTGGCCTGGGACCATAACTATTGAATAAATTCAAAAGATTTTATTTTCTTTTTTACTGACCGTCGAATTTAGCCACCAAATGTATGTGTGAAGTTTGGTGAAAATCCGTCCAATGGTCTAAGAGGAGTTTCGGGACAGACGGACGACGACGACAACGACAGACATTTTGCCCGGCAGGGTACCATTATACGGGGAGGGGGGGGGGGGGGGATACCACTCTGCTTATACAGAGTTGATAAATCAATTACTAAATATACAGTAGCTTGTGTTATAGAGCGGGCTTTGGTTCATCCCACTTCTCCCGGTATATACTGTATATCTACTTTATACTGGTATAACCCTAACATAATTCCAGCAACCACTTTCAGTAATATCTCGGGATAATGCTACCTAAGCTGATTTATTAGTCCCTATTATAAACAAGAGTGGTCAGTCTACTTAACAGAGTGCCGTTTTGCTCAAAATCAAAACGGCATACCCAACTCTGCGATAGGTTATCATCATCACTACTATAACTATAAAATAAATATTAATAATATTTTCGGCAGTGGAGTTTGGGTTGTTAGAAAAACCTCCATTGTTGTACCATCTGTCGATGATTTTTTTAGTGACTCTCAATATCCTTATTTTCAAAGCCATTATTTATTAGGATCTGAGAGGCTCTTTCTATTTGTGTGTGCATTGCCTGCCACTTATTAGAGTGGCTAAGTGTTCTTCGTATGTATGCACTGATGGTAGAATCTTTATGCCTTTGGGGGCATTCACTCAGACCATTAAGGCAATGTCCAGGGTTAGATGCTTTGACGTATACAGAAGTATGAAAGTTACCTTCTCTCTGCTTGACAAGCACATCTAAAAATGGGAGGGATCCATTCTCACTCTGTTCTATGGTGAAATTAAGACCAGAGGTTTCCATAAGGCACTGATGTAGCTCTTCTATTTGATGCTGATGTTCAGCTTTAACGTATAATTATCGTCTATATAGCGACAGTATATGTGTGGCTTTTGATGTTCGCTGAACACCTCTTCTTCTATGCTACCCATAAACAAATTGGCAAAAAATATAAGGGGATGATCCTATGGCAACGCCATCAATTTGGCAGTACTTGTTTCCTCCAGGGCACAACAATGGGGATTCTTTGGTGCAACATTCCAGCAGGGCTCTCATCGTCGTTTCAGGGATATCACAGTTAGGATTTTTTTTTTTTTTTTTTTTTTTTTTTCTATGTGATTGAGGGAGACAAAAGGCAGAAATGCCTGTATCGATTGCCTCCCCCAGAGTTGAAAGTGTGACAGGGCCAAAATCAAGGGATGTTCGAACCAAAATGCCTGGACACACTGAGTTTGAAGCAATTTAAGTCATAGGGGAAGGGAAAGACTGATTCTGGCAGAAAGTTCCAGAGCTCAGCAGGTGAATAGAAGAAAGTCTGAGAATAACATTTCACTCTTGGGTTGGAGAGTTGCACAGAGTAGGGTTTGGATTGTGTTGCAAGATGGGTACTACGCACCCTACGTAGAGGAGGTGGTATACACTGGGAAAGCTCTGAGGAACATTGACTATTATCGTAGCGATAAAATAGCGAGAGAGATCCAACATTGCGGCGAACATAGAGAGATTGCAGAGAGTTGGTGAGTGGGAGGGAGTTAATGATACGAAAGGCTTTCCTTTCTACTTTGTCTAGGAGTGCGGTGTGAGAGGATCCTCCCCACACATGTGAACAATACTCAATACAAGGACGCACTGTGCCCCTGTACAGAGCAAGAAGCTGTGCAGGGGTAAAGAACCCCTTGAGGTGGTAGAGCACACCCAGCTTCTGGGAGGCTGCCTTAGCAAGACTGGTAATATGGTCCTTCCAAGTGGCATCATTGTGTTAGACTTTATATATTATGTACTGGATTGTTCGGTCCACAGGAACGTTGGACTCGACATCCAGCGATGCGATGTTTCCGCTTGAGTCGTTATTGACCAGAAGATCCAAAAAATCAATTGGGGACTTCACACTGTAGGCAACGGGTGCATACAGATCGAGTAAGGATTTCTACAAGTTTTATGGATAAATGGTAGGTAGGGGTCGGGATTTGGGATATAATAGGCCTCAGTTTATTTTCAGGCTTGTGAGTTTTAACATTGCCGTAACAGTAGCCAAGGCCATAGTCATCAGACAACTTAGGGAGCTTTTTGTCTCCATTAACCGCGTTTAAACACTCCCCTGGTCTATTTACCTTTTTGCTTTAGGGTCTCTGTGGGGTCTCTTGAAATTATTTTGAATTTATATCCATCACTCAATATTGTGTTGATTTTCTGTAGATACTATAAAGTCTCAACAGGATCTATCTGAATCTAAGACTAAAGTGTACATCACACAGTCAGGAGTGCAAGCTAGAGTCACTAGGAGTAGGGGACAATTCGGACTCGCGGGCCTATTCGCGGTGAAAATCGACAACTCCTAGTGACTCTAGCGACTCCTAGCAACTTCTGTTAGACTCCCACTCGCTCGCGGTGAAAATGGACGACTCCTAGTGATTCTAGCGACTCCTAGTGACTCCTGTTAGACTCCCACTAGCTCGCACTCCTGACTGTGTGATGTACCCTTAAGCGTAGAAGCATGTTCCTCTCTTGGCTCTAAAGTTGTGTGGAAATTGACAAGTGGTGACACTTTTTTTTAAACAGGAAGCACTTCGAAACAAAACAAAAATATATATGAATTTATATCGACCTTCATATAATTGGAAACATTACAAAATTGTATTTAGTTTGAGAGAACATTTGTGGAATGTAAGGACACAAAGGGCTAATGGAGATAGATTCCAAGAGTTTCTTACTAAACTTAATAAAGATACCTAGAATTAGCTAAAAGTAGAATGAAAGTAACGCCATCGTACTGAATAAGTTACGATTGTGTTAATATGTTTTGTTCTAAACACAATGCAAAGCTGACTGTAACAAGTGTCTCCCCCAAAGTTGAAAGAGTGACAGAGCCAAAGTCATGGTACACTAGAGCCAAAATGTCTGGCCACACGGAGTTTGAAGCTGCAGCTTAAAGGGAGGCAGTTGGTTTTTCGAGTCCTCCTCCTCCCTCATGTTTAGCCATAATTATTAGTTGTGAGATATCAAGACATTCGCCTCATTAGTTTGGCAATTTTCACACACTTTTCCCCATTCCTTTGCCAATATTAAGACCTTTCGTGCCATTTAGGTGTCGATTTTTTTCCTGGCGAGCGATAGTGAGCCTGTATTTGAAGAGGAATCTGCTTTCGGCCGGGACATTTTTCTACCGAAAAATGTACACATTTATATCGAAGGGGGTCTTGTGATTGTTTTTTAAAAGTTTGATAGAGGTTTAGAGAGCAAACTAAACCCCTTCCTTAAACCATTGAGCCGAACCAGTAAATTATGCTGCACAATACCGTCTGAGCTCCCTTAAGTCATAGGATGAGGGAAATACAGATTGAGGAAGAGAGTTCAAAAGCTTATTTGTTGAGTAGAAGATTGGAAAAATCGATTCAATCTTGGGATAGAGAGTTGGACAGAATTGGGGTGGGGGTTTGTTGAAAAGGTGGGTGCCTCCCACTCACCGTAGGGGAGGAGTTCTCTTTTTAGTAGTTAAAGCCTGATAATAACGAAAATTTGAGGATTCTAAACTACTGTGTAACTACTTGTATTACCTTGCCAGGCGCCATGAACATCTACATTTTACACAGACACACATACACACTCACTCTCTCATTATCGCTCCGTTCTTTTAACCCCTTGAAGCTCTGACGCGTTTTAGCAGTATATTTTGGCTATCATTAGACGATTTTGTGCAGCTTAGGCAGGATCTGTGTGTATTATAAGGGTAAAGACTATCTCAATCAACCCTCTGACTTCCATATATCCCTCCTAATCTGAATAAAATTGACTAATAATAGCCAAAAAAAAAAGAAAAAAAACAGAAAGTGTATTGGATCTTGAAAGGGTTAATGTGAATTAACAGACGTGTGGAGGAAAGGTGCAGTTTCTGGAGGGAGCACACCAGTGATTAATAAAGTGGTTAGTGCAAATGGAGAGAGTGAAGCCGGTATCACACGAGCGCTTTTTCACTCAACATTTATCCTCAACACTGGTCTGGCAGCTTATGAGGTCAACATTTACAATATTTCGGTTACCTAAATTAATCCACCAACCGTCTAGTTTCCGATACTAGTGCAAAATAGTCCACAAATGTTGCCAGAAAAATGTTGATCATCGAATGTTGACTATAAAAGCTCTCGTGTGCTACCGGCTTGAGTGACGAGCAGTGTTGCCAAATCCGCTACTTTCCCCCTAGATCTAGAGGTATTTACTTAGATCCAGGGCTAAATTTGACATCCAGTGACATAAATGCTAGCGATACTCTGGAGATTTGAGCCATTGTAGAGCGATATTGTAGAGATTGTGGCGATATTCTAGCCATTTTCGGCATATATTTACAATCAAGCAGACTTGATTGGTAACCCTGGTGTGGAGAGATTCTATCTATCTATCTATCTATCTATCTATCTATATATCTATATGCTCAGGCCCAATCCCCATTTTTTCTATTTTATATTTTTATTTTCTGTTATTCTATTTTATTCTATTTTTTTTTTCTTGGGGGTGGCCGACTCAGGACAGAGCAAGAACAGGGAAAACACAAAACAACATAATTGCCGAAGAAAATCTACGAAGGTGTTGTAGAGAGTGTGTGGGTTGACAGAGACCGACTGAGGAGGCTTATACCATGTGCTGTGTCATTGATATTATAAATGGCAAGGAAGTAACTATATCAGAGAAACTGTAAACGTAAGTCAAGGTTATTTTTTACCAATTGCGGCTGTTAATATAGATAGATAGAGAGAGAGAGAGAGAGAGAGAGAGAGAGAGAGAGAGAGAGAGAGAGAGAGAAAGAGAGAGAGTTCCAACCACAACTAAATTGATTTTGCTGTAAATATTCTCTCTCTCTCTCTCTCTCTCTCTCTCTCTCTCTCTCTCTCTCTCTCTCTCTCTCTCTCTCTCCACCACCACCACCACTACTATTCCCGTGTCGTCTCCTTCATTATACAAATCATATCAGTTTCCCCGTCGCCTTTCTCCCCGGCGGACCCCGCTTCTATTTATTCTTAATCTTGACTGACACCGGAAAATTAGATAAGGCCGCCCGAGCAGGAAAGGGATGGGGGAAGAAGTGGATAGCAAGAGGGAGGGACGGTGAAAGTGGTCAATAGGGAGGAAGGGAAAAATGTAGGCTTAAGGGGGGTCACCGGCTTGTTTGATCTTTCTCTCCTTTTCTCTCTTTCCCTGGCTTGTATCCATTCGGCCCCATTCAGCCAACTGTCTTAAGACGTTTATCCCCATCCAGGTGTCGATTTCTTCCTGGCGAGCGATAGCGAGCCAGCATTGTATGGAGAAATCCGGCTTCGCCGGAGACATTTTCTATCGAAAAAAGTACAAATTTAGCTTCCTGTCAAAACAAAAATATATATGTTCTAGCTTGCTACCGCTCGCCAGGAGAATATTGACACCTGGATGAGGGTAAACGTCTTAAAACAGTAGGCTGAATGGGGCCGAATGGATACAAGCCAAAGAGAGAGGAAGAGAAAGAGAAAAAAAAGCGAGGTGGGCTCCCTTAAGAATATCAATGACACAGCACATGCTATAAGCCTCCTCAGTCGGTTTCTGTGAACCCACACACTCTCTACGACAGCTTTGTAGAGGTTCTTTGGTAATCTCTCTACACTCACTCTCTCTATTTTTCTACCGAATAATGTACACATTTATATCGAAGGGGGGTCTTGTGGTGTTTTTTTAAGTTTGATAGAGATTTAGAGAGCAAACTAAACCCCTTCCTTAAACCATTGAGCCGCGGGTGCCCGACCCCGAAAGGGGTTGAAATAGGGGAGCTATCCCCCCGCCAAAGGCGGCTTTCTAGGGCCTTTCCTAGCTGATGCTGAGAGGATTGGGTTCTAGTCATGTGGTGATGGGCTGGTCTATCAGAGTGAGAACTGAGCGATCTCTGCCATACCCATAGCTTACTCTGACTGTTCCTTTAACTTATATATTTTCTAGATCTCAAGTGACGGCGTCTTTTCCGTGGATTGACCTCCCAATCTACCAAGATTGGAAGCCAAAGCGTCACATTTTTCCCTTGCCCCTCAACTTTCTCTTCATAATTGCTGAGGGGCACAGGGCCATGGGTGGGGCTTTGGTTTCCCGGGCGTTTCCGCACCCTCCTCAGCTCCCCGCCATGGAGTGGCTTCGATCACCCAGGCTTTATTGTGGTCGGCAGGAAGGGTTCTGTGGGGGCGCTCGGTTATGGCCTTGGAATTGCTCGGGGCCTTGGGGCTGTTCGGCCAGGCAGCTTGGGGAACAACAACAACAACAACAACCATTGAGCCGAACCAGTAAATTATGCTGCACAATACCGTCAGGGCTCCTTTAGGGCCATTCTATTAAACCATGGTAAGAGCTTTCCCTACGACCTTTCCCGACCAGATTGACCCTTATGCAGATAAGCGATAAAGGTCAATCTGGTCAGGAAAGGTCGTAGGGAAAGCTGTTACCATGGTTTAATAAAATGGCCCTTATACAGATAGGCGATAAGGGTCAATCTGGTCGGGAAAGGTCGTAGGGAAAGCTGTTACCATGGTTTAATAAAATGGCCCTTATACAGATACTCGATAAGGGTCAATCTGGTCGGGAAAGGTCGTAGGGAAAGCTCTTACCATGGTTTAATAAAATGGCCCTCACTCTCTCCATTTGCCCTCTGGCTGGTCGAGATGCCATAATGAAAAACAAGGACAACAAAAAGCAGCTCTCACAGCTACTTTGCACTCATTATCTTAAGCCGGTATCACACGAGCGCTTTTTCACTCAACATTTATCCTCAGCACTGATCTGGCAGCTTGTGAGGTAGACAGTTATAATATCTCCGTTACCTTTTTCATGTATCATGAGTAGTTTCCGATACCAGTGCAAAATATTCCAAAAATGTTGCCAGAGAAATGTTGATCATCGAATGTTGACCATAAATGCTCTCGTGTGATACCGGCTTTCGTAACAGCATTGAACTTGTGAGCCAAGACAACGGTATAGCGTGTCATGATGAAGCAGAAATAGCTCTCATCAGCTTGCCACTTGTCCTTTAGGGGAGATGGTTCACTTTTTGGTCGATTTTTGCATGTATTCATTATTTTCTAGTTTCCCCCCTAGACCTCCATCAAATTAAAAAAAAAATCCATTAGATCCCCCTTCTAGATTAATTTGTACATTTTTCGGTAGAAAAATATCCCAGCCGAAGGCCGCTTCTTCCAACATTACAGGCTCACTATCGTTCGCCAGGGAAAAAATCGGCACTTAATAGCACGAAAGGTTTAATATTGACGAAGAAATGGGGCGAAAGGTCTTAAAATCGACTAACTAATGGGGCAAACATCTTAACATCTGAAAACTAATGGGGCTAAACATGAGGGAGAAAATGGTCCAGAAAACCGGCCCATACCCCCTTAAGGATATTGTACAGGGGTTTAGAGTCACTATAGTAAGTGGGTGAGAGTACTTTTGAAGTTTGTCTAGGATCTTCTGTCGATCTTGTTTGTCCAACTATCGCCTCTCCTCCTCTCTTATTTTTGGTTAACCCCTACTGTACCATAGGGTACTACCATAAATGTACCCCCCAGTACCAAGCAACGTGGCCAAGATGGCTTCAGAGGCAAGATATAACAACCTCCCACCTCAAAAGTTGATGAAACACTGACCCAGACAGCCTGTGGAAGCTTGCAGCCAACCTAAAAAATGTTGCCAATTCCTTAGAACAGTGTTTACAAGTCATGGTACCAGCCAACGCCTGATACTGGCAGTTACAAGGACCGTATATTACTGATGGCTTGCAGCCGTTGCTGGGACTTGGGAATGATTTATCTACTGACGGCTGGCAGCTGTCGCTGGGATTGTACGGTTAACAGGTGCATTAGCAGTTTTACTTTCCCAGTTGTATGTGTTCATCAAAATATAATCTGTATCTTTAACAATTTCTGAGTTTGGGTGAGTTTGGGTGATTTTAGGATTTCTTTAGATATCCATGGTGGCTATATATTTTGATTCTGGATAGTTGGAGGGATTTTAGGAAATTAAAACCATGTTATTTGGATTTCTTGGAGTCAAAAACTTGTCGGGATATTATTTTGAAGTCTATATGTTGCGTTTCTATCAAGATACTCAGTAGTTAGTTATTATACCTAATTAATATGCTAATTAGGTCAATTATGCAAAATGCTACACAGATACAAAATAGCATCCCACAGTTTCTGAGTCCTTAAGACCCATACATTGCATTTCTACCATAAAACTTTACAGTACTCAACATTTCTAGGTTGTTGTTGTTGTTGTTGTTCCCCAAGCTGCCTGGCCGAACAGCCCCAAGGCCCCAAGCAAGGCCAAGGCCATAACCGAGCGCCCCCACAGAACCCTCCCCGCCGACCACAATAAAGCCTGGGTGACCGAAGCCACTCCATGGCGGGGAGCTGAGGAGGGTGAGGAAACGCCCGGGAAACCAAGCCCCACCCAGGGCCCTGTGCCCCTCAGCAATTATGAAGAGAAAGTTGAGGGGCAAGGGAAAAATATGACGCTTTGGCTTCCAACCTTGGTAGATTGGGAGGTCAATCCACGGAAGAGACGCCGTCACTTGAGATCTAGAAAATATGTAAGTAAAAGGAACAGTCAGAGTAAGCTATGGGTATTGCAGAGATTGCTCAGTTCTCACTCTGATAGACCAGTCCATCACCACATGACTAGAACCCAATCCTCTCAGCATCAGCTAGGAAAGGCCCTAGAAAGCCGCCTTTGGTGGGGGGATAGCTCCCCTATTTCAACCCTTTTCGGGGTTGGGCACCCGCCCTTTCGGGGTTGGGCACCCGCCCAGGTTCATTAGGTTGGCTAACAGACTACAGCCATCGCTCACTTCCTCAACCTAGCAACTCCAGTGTTCCTCAGGGTTCTGTCTTGTCTCCAGTTCTCTTTCTAATATGCATTAATGATCTCCTCAAACGTACCTCTAGTCCTATCCACTCATATGCTGATGACTCTACCCTACACTATTCAACTAATTTTTCACATCAAACCAGCATGCAATCAATCACTCCAAAAGTCACGTAATGAGACCATAGCTCGCCTATCTTCTGATTGGGGCAGAGAAAATCTTGTTACGTTCAATGCCTCTGAGACAAATTTCTCCATTTAACTACCCGTCGCAATCTTCCACAAGACTATCAATTATTCTTCAACAATACACAAGTCAACTCTTCACTTTTTCACAATATTCTTGGTGTATCTTTTTCATCCAACCTTTCATGGATAGATCATATTACCAGTCTTGCTAAAAACAGTTCCCCAGAAGTTAGATGTTCTAAACTATGTCCGTGGCTTCTTCACCCCCGCACAGCTTCTTGCTCTGTATAGTGGCACAGTGCGCCCATGTATCGAGTATTGTTCGCATGTGTGGGGAGGTTCCACCTATACCGCACTTCTTGAAATAGTAGAGTCAAAAGCATTTTGCCACATCAACTCACTTCCTCTTACTAGTTCCTTACAAACTCTTGCTACATGCCGCAATGTTGGATCTGTTTCACTTTTCTATCGCTATTATAATAATCAGTGTTCTTCAGAGCTCTCTCAGTGCATACCCCCTTAATTGCGGTGAGCGCGAGGCACCCACCTTTCAACACAGTCCTACTCCTATTCTGTCCAGCTCTCCAATACAAGAATTAGTAAATGTTCTGTCTTTCTTCTACTTAACAAGTGATCTCTGGAACTCTGTCCCTCAATAATCTTTCCTTCATCCTATGACTAAACTGCTTTAAACTTTGTGTGTCCAGGCATTTTTACCCCAAACCCCTTGAATTAGGCTCCCGGTCACTCTTTTGGCTTTGGGATAGACACTCGTTACAGGCAGCCTTCCTTTTGTCTCCTTCATATACATAGACAAAAACAAAACTCTCTAACCCAAAAGTGAACCGATTTTCTCACTTTCTTCTATTAAATAATTATATAAGCTTTGGACTCTCACCCTCAATCTGTCTTTCCCTCATCCTATGAATTAAAGTGCCTGAAGCTCTGTGTGTCCAGACATTTTGACTCTAAAATACCATGAATTTGGCTCCCTGTCACTCTTTCAACTTTAGGAGAGACACTTGCTACAGGCAGCTTTGCCTATTGATTCCTTCCTATATATAGAACAACAAAATGGTTCCATGTCATCTCAACCAGTAGACCATTTCAACCAGTAGCTCTCAACCAGTACCAAATACACCAAAACCAACCAAACCAGTGCCAAATTATAGTACTAACCTAACCTAACCTAACCCTAACCGTATTGGTTGATTTGGTACTGGTGGAGAGCTACTGGTTGAAATGGTCTACTGGATGAGTTGACCGGTCACCCAACAAAATTGAAAGCAAAAAACGAAACAGAGGAGATGAAATGTAGACAGGAATAGAGGCTAAAGAGGCGCAAGGACAAAATATTAAGGTCATGCAATTGTGAAATGGAAAAATAAATTTAGATTTATCCTAAATATTGTAATAGCCGTGACATAGTCAGTAGAGCGTCAGCTGCTGATCAAAGGGTCGGGAGGTCAAACCCGCTCTGTCAAAAATGTTATTGGTAGTCTATTCGCTGTAAGTAGGCGAGAGATCATGACCTCTATCCTCTGTAACTCAAAAAGGGCTAGAGCAAATTGGCTGTAAATTTCCACACGTATTCCTTTACTGACTCTTCCATAATGGTTGAAATATAAGTTTGATTACTCAGTCGTTTTTGAGTTACAGAGGTTAAAAGTCATGATTTTTCGCCTACTTACAGCGAATAGACTATAGCAATTCGTAACAAACGCCTAATCTTCATGGCCACCCCTTCACGGGAATTACGGAGCCTAGCAAAACACAAATAAATACAAGAGTAAAACAAATATAAATAAAAGAATAGTAAAATAAAATAAAATAAATAAATATTGGCGTCATTTGAGAATTCATGATAAATATTATGATTTTGGAAGTGTTTCAGCTGAAGATTATCCTAAGTTGAATATAATAGTCCACAGAGAGCTAGAATAAAGCGAAGTGCGACGCAATCTAATTGAAATGGTTAAGGGAGCCCACCTCTCTTTTTTTCTCTTTCTCTCCCTCTCTCTTTGGCTTGTATCCATTCATCCCCATTCAGTCTACTGTTTTAAGACGTTTACCCCCATCCAGGTGTCAATATTTTCCTGGCGAGCGGTAGTGAGTCAGCATATATACAGTATATTTTTGTTTTGACAGCAAGCTAAATTTGTAAATTTTTAGAAAGAAAAATGTCCGCGGCGAAGCCGGATTTCTCCATACAATGCTGACTCGCTATCGCTCGCCAGGAAGAAATCGACACCTGGATGGGGATAAACGTCTTAAAACAGTTGGCGGAATGGGGCCGAATGGATACAAGCCAGGGAAAGAGAGAAAAGGAGAGAAAGATAAAACAAAACGGTGACCCCCTTAATGCAACTTCTGGTTCTGAGTAAAATGATTGGCAATTCTTGACACATAGAGCATATTATTTTTCGAGTGCAGTATATTTGATGAAAGCCTAAGGGGAGGCAGTTGGTTTTTCGAGTCCTCCTTCTCCCTCATGTTTAGCCCTATTAGTTATGATATTTCAAGACATTCGCCCCATTAGTTTGGCGATATTCAGACCTTTTGTCCCATTTCTTCGCCAATATTAAGACTTTGCGTGCCATTTTTTCCTGGCAAGCGATAACGAGCCTGTATTTGAAGAGGAATCGGCCTTCGGCCGGGAATTTTTTTTACTGAAAAATTTACAAATTTATATCGAAGGGGGGTCTTGTCGGTGTTTTTTTGAAGCTTGATAGAGGTTTAGAGAGCAAACTAAACCCCTTCCTTAAACCATTGAGCCGAACCAGTAAATTAAGCTGCACAATATCGTCTGAGCTACCTTAATTGCAGTTGCATTGCATAAAAAGTTAACGTTTTCGTTCTACAATGGCGCATTATTTGGTGTTATTTTAGTTATTAATAGACGATTGTATTCAGCTTAGATAGGATCTGTGATTGATATAGATTTTTGGTTTACTCCTTTAATTGCTAGAGGTTTTTCCTGATCTGTAAACATCATCTAGATTCTAGTGCTAGCAAAAATCAGAACAAAAATTGCTCCATCATTCTGGTAAGGTTAAGGGAGCTCAGACGGTATTGTGCAGCATAATTTACTGGTTCGGCTCAATGATTTAAGGAGGGGTTTAGTTTGCTCTCTAAACCTCTATCAAACTTTAAAAAAACACCCACAATGTGTACATTTTTCGGTAGAAAATGTCCCAGCCGAAGGCCGATTCCTCTTCAAATACAGGGTCGCTATCGCTCGCCAGGAAAAAATCGACACCAAAATGGCACGAAAGGTCTTAATATTGGCAAAGAAATGGGACAAAAGGTCTGAAAATCGCCAAACTAATGGGGCGAATGTCTTAAAATCTCATAACTAGTAGGGCTAAACATGAGGGAGGAGGAGGAGGACTCGAAAAACCTCACCTTAACAGACAAGAGGAAAATAGGAAAATACATCTGTTATAAACATGCTCGATCTAATTGCAATTCCCGTCTGGCTTCATCTCCATATGGAACGGATTGGATTACCCGAACCAGTCAACAACCCGCAAAACATATTACCAAAAGTGAATGAAAAACAGTCTAATTAAGGGGGGTCCAAGGCATTTTTGTTATCATTCTCTCCTTTTCTTTCTTTCCCTGGCTTGTATTCATTCGGTCCCATTCAGCTAACTGTTTTAAGACGTTCATCCCCATCCAGGTGTCGATTTTTTTCCTGGCGAGCGATAGCGAGCCGGCATTGTATGAAGAAATCCGGCTTCGCCGGAGAAAATTTTCTATCGAAAAATGTACAAATTTAGCTTGCTTTCAAAACAAAAATATATATATGTTGGCTCGCTACCGCTCGCCAGGAAAATACTGACACCTGGATGGGGGTATGCGTCTTAAAACAGTAGGCTGAATGGGGCCGAATGGATACAACCAAAAGAAAGAGGGAGAGAAAGAGAAAAACAAGAGAGGTGGGCTCCCTTAATACAGTTTCAGGGGCTAGATATGAGTAAAAAAATAATTATATCTGCTATATGAAGAAACGGGGAGGAGAAATTACCTTAAGGGGAGGAAGTTGGTTTTTCGAGGCCTCCTCCTCCCTCATGTTTAGCCCTATTAGTTATGAGATTTCATGACATTCGCCCCATTAGTTTGGCGATTTTTCAGACCGTTTGCCCCATTCCTTTGCCAATATTAAGACTTTTCGTGCCATTTAGGTGTCAATTTTTTCCTGGCGAGCGATAGCGAGCCAGTATTTGAAGAGGAATCGGCCTTCGGCTGGGACATTTTTCTACCGAAAAATGTACAAATTTATATCGAAGGGGGGTCTTGTGGGGTTTTTAAAAGTTTGATAGAGGTTTAGAGAGCAAACTAAACCCCTTCCTTAAACCATTGAGCCGAACCAGTAAATTATGCTGCACAATACCGTCTGGGCTCCCTTAATTGCCATATACTTTTTCTTAGTGAGACGGTTAAACATTGTAACCAAGAGTAAATCCTTAATGACGTATATAATGACACCCTGCTAATTCCTATTTCTTATAAGCCAGCTCCATAATACTTTCACGATTACACCTCTCTCTCTCTCTCTTTTTTCTCTATCTATCTATATACTATATATATATATATATATACGTATACGTCTTACTATATTCATAATAAATATAAGTTTGATTCCCAGAGGGAAGAAGGAAAACCTAATATTTATTAGTGGCCCCTCCATCATTGACGATATGCCTATTAGTATAATAGTCCCCCTTCAAGCGCCCGCGGGTAGCCAGTTTGAATTGACCGCCTTGGGGAGAAGGAGTCCTACGTCATAAGGGTAACGCTTATTCTCTTATGGAATCGTCTTATGATTGACTACTCACTACGAAAACACTTTCGAAAAAATAAAAAGGGAAAATAAACTTAAAATATGTTATATATAATGCTTTCCATTTCGGTGGATTTCTTGCATATCCTCTCCCTATCGCCCCGCTTGAGCCGCCATGATTCCTTCTTCAAATGACATATTAAGACTAACTCAAGACATTAAACGAATGGGAAGGGGATGGAAGGGAGGGCCCTACATCGTCAATGATTTCGGGGCCACTACTAAATAATTATTAGGTTTTCCTTCTTCCCTCCGGGACTCAAACCTATAATTTATTAGTGGCCCCTCCATCATTGACGATATGCCTGATATCTAAGGCTGGAGGGGGTCATTCGTGACAAAAAAAAACACTAACAAATATCACAGGTAGAGATGAAGAATCACATAACATTTTAAGTCTTTATTGCTTTCATACAATAATAAGTAAAAAATTAAAAAAAAAAATCAGTGCGTTACTTCAAAGAATATCTGCTTATAGTTGACCGATTAGGTACATCTGCGATCTCACATTGAGGTTGTTGTTGTTGTTGTTGTTCCCCAAGCTGCCTGGCCGAACAGCCCCAAGGCCCCGAGCAAGGCCAAGGCCATAACCGAGCGCCCCCACAGAACCCTCCCTGCCTACCACAATAAAGCCTGGGTGACCGAAGCCACTCCATGGCGGGGAGCTGAGGAGGGTGCGGAAACGCCCGGGAAACCAATGCCCCACCCAGGGCCCTGTGCCCCTCAGCAATTATGAAGAGAAAGTTGAGGGGCAAAGGAAAAATGTGACGCTTTGGCTTCCAATCTTGGTAGATTGGGAGGTCAATCCACGGAAAAGACGCCGTCACTTGAGATCTAGGAAATACATAAGTAAAAGGAACAGTCGGAGTAAGCTATGGGTATGGCAGAGATCGCTCAGTTCTCACTCTGATAGACCAGCCCAGAACCATATGACTAGAACCCAATCCTCTCAGCATCAGCTAGGAAAGGCCCTAGAAAGCCGCCCTTGGCGGGGGGGGGGGGGGGGGGGGATAGCTCCCATATTTCAACCCCTTTCGGGGTTGGGCACCCGCCCTCACATTGAGGTTCATCACAATTGTTGTTTAGGAATTTACTTATATTCCTGTTCAACTAAATACAGACACATATATCCTAGGATTGTGTAATCTGTCCTTAAAACTTATTTGTACAATCCATATATTTTGTACACTTTGTTCATACTATATAGTTATAACTATGATAGACATCTTGTAAAAATATATATATATTTTTTTCAGAGCTGTATAACCAGCTCGTATCACAGCTCGTGATCTTATCACATCATCCGGCGGAGGGGCTCTAGGGGTCTATGGGCTTACCGACAACCCCCCCCCTCCTTTTTACCTCTTAAGATTAAACTTAAATCGTAATAGCACATGGACTAACTAGACCCGCTGCCGTAATGCCACACAGACTAGTGTTGGCTTATCTAGAGCCACAGACAGGTATAGCGTCAAGAAAGTATGATTGGACGCCCACAATTTAGTGTTAGCTATGTCATCGATTGAACATTTTTGTAAAAATCGAAGAGAGACAGCCCACTTTCTGATGTCATGGGCTCTGCCCACTACGCCGGGATTACTTTCCCTAATGACGTCCACGAGTAGAGAAGCTAATTTCCTTCTCGTGACGCGAGTACCTGTGCTGTTGACCCATAAACAGCCTGGTTGTTGAGGTTGTGCCACCCTCATAAATTTGATTAAAGCCTGTACCGGGCACAAGATATGATGCGTATATGATGCGTATGTCCGCGTTTGAGTGCCGGTACTGTGAATTCAGTAAATACATGTAAATACAATGTTCATTCTTTGCTATAAATGTAGGAGACGGAGCAATTTGTAAGTGTTCGTTCAGTCTCCCAAACCTGAGGCAATTTGGTTCGTTGCTCATCGCCGCCAGCTCCGATACCCTGTTTTCTGTCGCTAAAGCCATAAGGAACACAGCCTTCTTTAATAATGAGTCAAAATCCGGCGCATTGTTATACTTGCGCGAGTGAAGTAAAGACAGAGCTTTGTCTGACCAGGTAGGCATTAGATGACGTGGAGATGGGCGCAGTTTTAAACATGCCCTTATGAACCCTTTCTCCTCTGCCTATGGTATGGATAGACCAGTTAGATCGTAAAAGGGGTTTCTAATGGCTGACAAGTGGTTTTTTAGAGTGACTACAGAAAAGCACTTTTGTTCGAACAGGTAATCTAAGTATTTAAAAATCAAAGCTACTGACGAGTCTGTTTGCGCCGTTTCTACTATCCAGGTTGTGAACGTTTTCCAATGGGATTGGTATTGTCTCCTGGTAGACATAGTGTATTGATTAAGAAACTTATTTGTAACACTCTCCCCATACTGAGTTAACCATTTTACATTTTGAATGTCCAGAAGGCAAAAGTCAGCGAGGTCTTTAGGTTGCCAATTGTCTCCCAAGTGGAAGTACGAGATCGGGAGTGACACCGGGTTCTCGCACCACGTTTTCAAATGGTGGTACCACACCTGAGCCGGCCAAAGGGGTGCAATCATCGAGACTACCCCCCCCCCCCCCCCCCGGTAACCCCGTAGTTTGTGAACTACTCGACACATCTGTGTCGTGTCTATCCATACCGTAGGTGGGGGAGAAACCCACGTCATTAGTCATTATCGAGTGCAATGTTTCTTTCTTTGCCCAAACCGACAGTAAGCTGTGAATTAATGGAGGCATGGTCCATAATTTCCCCTCCGGCCAGAGAGTGAAACATCTGTTGCCTTCCAAGATTAATCTCTTCACTTTCAACCGGCCCAACTTCACAGTTAGTTGAATCCAGTTGAGTGAACCGATCAGGGACTCCCACGTCCTTCTCGTCGTCTTCAGACTGTGGAGAAACCGGAACAATTTCCTGCGAAATCTGTTGCGGTTATCCACACTCTGACTGAGAGTAAGATTGGCTGTGTCCCAGACCAGCCCTATCCACTGAACCACCCGTGTGGGTACAAGGTTCGACTTTGCCAGGTTGACCTTGAACCCTAGGGTTTGTACATGATTTATAACTTGTTTGACATGGATATGACAAACTCTCTGACTGCCACCACTAGCCAGTCGTCTAGGTACCACAACACCTTGATCCCCTGAGCCAACAATGGCATTAGGGCCTGTGAATATTCTTGGTGCCAGGTTCAAACCGAATGGTAATCTCTGAAAGACGCAAGTCTCTTGTCTGATACTCAGGGCGAGGAATTTTTGGAACCGTTTGTTCATCGGGACATGCCAATAGGCGTCTTTCAGGTCTAGTGAGCACATCCAGCTTTGTGGCGGAAGTGTGAACCTGATTTGATTCACTGTGAGCATTTTGAATGGTAAATTGTGAATATGTATGTTCAGACACGAGAGATCTACTACTGGTCGCAGCTGCACACTGTCCCTCTTTGGCACTAGAAAAAGTCTGGATGTCAAAACATGGCGATCTGGGTCTACCGGGACAATGACATGCTTGGTGATCATTTACTGGACTAGTGACTCCACCTCTAAGGAAACATGATTGAATTCTCGAGTTTGACGTAAACGAGGTCGCCGGAGCCACCGCCAGGTGATTCCCTTGCTTACCACTGTCCTTGCCCATGTTCGCCGAGGCCAGGCCCATCGACATGCCTGGAATGACCCCGTCATTTGACTGGGGTTTTCCGGCAGTACTATTCTCGAATCCAACTCGCCTGCGGTAGGCCCCGGGAGAGAGAGAGTATGACTGACTAGTTTTTTGGTGGTGTCTGGGCGGAGGTAGACAGCTGACTAGGTTTGGCAGATGTCGCTCCCTGGTGAGGTTTGTGTTGTGGCCTACCTTTGTTATTCCACTTGCCTGTTGGTTTACCCTGTTTGTGCTTGTTCTGAGTACCTCCCGGCTATTGGGGAGACTTGGTGTCCCGAAAGGACTGTTTAGCACTGCTAGATTGAGACTTACCTCCATTCTTTGGTTTGGAGTATGGTTTCTTGAAATGCTGCTTCCTAGGCTGGGAGGTACTCATCTTCAACCTATCTACCATATTGAAAACTGCCCTCCATGTGTCTGTGTTTAGCAATGAAGCAGTTGATACAGGGGAAAGAGTTACTCGGCGACCAATGTCTTCCAGTAGCTTCTTTACCAGGAAAACCCTCAAGTCCTGTCGTGCACGAACCGCCTCCATAATGGCTATTCTGATATCACCTAGGGACTGAATGGAATTTTGCAATAGAAGGCGCCGGGACATTTCCGTGGCCTTCCTTACATTTTGGTCAGATATGGCTGAGAAAGTCCTCATGAGGGACTGGGCAATTTGGCAACTTAAAATGAATGGGGAAAAAAGTCTGTATGCTTTATTACGCAATTTGAAATCTCTGTCTAAGTGGGCTGGAGGTGGGGTTGAAAAGGGATCCAGTAATTCATAAAGAGCTAGTTTGGGAGCCGAAAGGAAATCAAACAGTGCTGTAGATACCCCACCTGCCCTATTAATGGGCAATGAAAACCATGAGTGTGTCTCTTGAGGAATTTGGTGGGAGGATTTAGAGGTAATGGTAGCCGCAAATTGTTGCGCCTCAGCTTCTCAGTCCACGCACGGGCCCACACCTATCTGCCCCACCTGCAAGACTGGATTGTGACTTTGATCCAGTACCGGAGTTGTATCCAACTCCGGCGTTAAAGATTGGAGTGATTTGATATCATTTATGCCGTCAGATCGTGTCCAATCAGCAAAAAGTCTTGCAGTTGAGGCAGAAGGTAATGCCGGAGTAGAGGAGTAAACAAAGAA
Organism: Paralithodes platypus; assembly: GCA_032716605.1. NCBI lineage: Eukaryota > Metazoa > Arthropoda > Malacostraca > Decapoda > Lithodidae > Paralithodes > Paralithodes platypus. The sequence goes on from CM064502.1 coordinate 45,146,944, forward strand.
GTCAGATGAGTATACAGTAGGTATAGCCTTAATCGTAACATCTAATAACTGCCCTTGTGCATCTTTTGCTCTGAGCTTTTTACTCTTACTCACTTCTATGGTCCAGTCACTAGGGACTGGCAACTCCCCCGATATAGTCGTCTGTGCTAAATGTGGGTTCTTTGCAATAGCTGTAACCCATGAACAGTCTGGTCCGTACAAGAGGGGCATAGGGCCTCTTCTTTGTGGAAGTCTATCTAGTGGGGGAGGGGTAACGTCCGTGATAACTCGGACGTTCGTGGTAGTTAGAGAGGCGGGCACTGTCGTGCCACTTGCCGTGATATTAGCCGAGTTGACGTTAATGGGGAAAGAGCTATGGGGAGGCTTAACCCCTGTTGGTTCTAATGGCCTCACAGTTGACTCTACTGGGGGAGCCACCGACGACGCAGTAGAAGGTACCTGAGATGAAGGGAGATATTGTCGCATAACATTATGTAATAATTCATTAAGGTAATCTGTTGTGACACACTTACTATGCGAGTCCCTAGAAGACCCCGAACCTTTTGACCCTTCCTCTTGGGGGTTAGGGTGTGCTGAGGACAAATTAGTTTCTTCTATCTCAACCGGTAGTTTTAACCTCCCTGGCGTTTGTTTCCGTGGTTCTGTTTGTACATTTAAAGGCCACGTTAAGTCTGGGACCGACGATGGGATTGTTTCTATATTGTCATGTCTCTCCCCCGTCTCCAGCCCTTGAACTACTGATTGTACCTGTGTGGGTTCTGATGTTCTCCAGACCCCCCGTCCCTGATCTGCGGGCGGTTGGGAGTCCGGTACAACCTCACTAGCCTGAGAATTATCATAGCCATGATGTACACTAGACGAACAGCCTCGGTACTGTTCCGCTAATACTCTCTGAGACACTATTGGAGGCCCCTGCCTTGGTACATTAAAGTTTAGTTTGGGAATGGCAAACGTAAAGTCTTGTAGCTCACTTACTGATTCCCTGGGTGTATCCCTGGGACTCGACTCAGTTCCCTCCGTCCCTACCTCCTGCCAGATTGGACGTTAGGTCTTGCGGAGGTAGAGGCGGAGGCAAGTGGCCGCGAGTCCTGCCGAGGCTGGCGCCGCGACACCGTCTCATCCGTGCGGGCACTAGAATGTCCTGAACCCGATTTGGGAGTTGACGTTACCGAGTCCTCTTTCCACCGTTTAAGTGACCTAGTTGTCTCTACTGAAGAATGACTGGCCTGTCGTTGTAGAGACCCAGATCTAGACCTCGAGTGTGTCTTTGGCGAAGGTGAACGTCTTCGTTTTGTGCGGCTGGGGGGGGGGGGGGGGGGGGTGCCGCCGTGCTTTCGTCGCTACTCTCACTGCTACTAACTAGTTCTTTGGAAACTGCTTTAGGTTTAGCTTTTGGTTTCGGAGTGGACTTAGCTGGATTTAATTTAATATTTGGAGACTTGATGACGAGATAGTTCCAAAGTTCTTCATCATCGCATTGCAAGGCCTTATGGGCAACGTCCTTTGCGTACACATTATACAAGGTCTTTATCTCCTTTAATGCCACCAGGCATGAATGATCTCTCTTATCAAAGAGCGCCGTACGCATTTCTGAGCATACGGCGCATTTCTTAGTCACCCAGATGCCTTTTGATCTGTCAAGGCATTTTACACACCTCACGCATAGTTTGTGTGCTATTACCTCCTTGCGACATATATGACGCGATCGCGTCATATGAATAAGTCCACCAAAAACTCATGTGACGCGATCGCGTCATATGGACTTATCTCTATACCTCTCCAATAAGTTTATGACGCGATTTTGCGTCATATGAGCTCAGTAAGTCCGATAAGTTACCATACGATAAAACCGTTGGTGGCAACCTCAGCCTCCTGCGATAATTCTAACGGCCGCAGTGTTGTTGTAAGTGTAGTGCGAGGCAGTGGCAATGATCCTGGGGCTCCCGCCTCCTCGGACTTACTGGAACATAATATGTCTGAGGGAGTTACTGGTAAAAGAGAGCAGGTAGGAGTAGCGCATAGCGTGAAAAGCATGATGGATAAGGAAAAAAAAACAAAAAACGCCGTGATCGGATCCTCACCTGCTGCCTGTGCTGCTACTGTGTGTCGTGATCTGGAAATAGAACATTTCCAGGAATCAATGCTCATAAGGATAATCCGAGAGGTTTTAACATATCCAACCACAAGTCCGCCGGAAAATTAGCTATAGCCACTGCTACTCTAATCTTCCGCCGGGCCTGATATCTGTTTGAACTGCTTATCTGTGACTGTGTCACTGGCCCATTAAAACTAGCCTTATAAGGGACCGTCCGCTTTTTTTAACCCAAAAATCGTAAATTTAAATTGTTTTTTTTTTTATCCATAGAAGGCTGGCTATATATTCCCTCAACCTGTCTGTAAAAGTTGAATGCCGAAAATCGCTTCTAAGTGCATTATTTCGAGCTTAATATAATAAAGCTTTCGCAGGCTGAATATGGGCCTAATATACTGTATATGTAAACAAAAACCAAAAATTATATAGGAATCATTACAAATTCATTTCATGTAATAGGACTAATATATATGCATAAATTACTAAAATGTAAATAGAAATAATTAAAAATACATTTCCTGTAATAGAACTAGAGTTATTCTACTGAAAAACAGTTTTTGAAGTTTGCGAGGCTTTTTCTCAACACGAAAATGTCAAAAATTTCCAACTCGGAAATACACATAATCGAAAAACAACTTGTCATACAGTAATGATTCATATACCATTGGAAAGCCCATAAAAAAATCTATAAAGTAGTCAAGGGGAATTCTTTTAGCCACCCCCATTCATGCACAGCACATCTTCAA